>JASVER010000059.1:4562065-4766395 GCA_030449065.1 Oceanodroma leucorhoa | reverse complement strand
ACCGCTATGCTTAACCAATAGTAATATGTGTATATCGGTTTAGAAGCCAGTGAGCACTTGCCACGAGTACTAACCCATGCTGTAGCAGAGTATATTATAGCTTAAGTTTTCCTAATAAACGGCTTCAGCACGATCTGGTCTGCGTCTGAGTCCGGGCATTCAGCATGATCATATTGGTCTGCATCTGAACTCATACCGCGAACTACGACAAATATTCAATGTTATTCATGTTGAGTTGAACTGAATAAGGGCAAGTGACTGGAAAATCAAAAATCAAAGTCCTACAGTCCCCGAGCTCAGAAGATTTAGAGCACTCCTCTGGATGATGTTTGTTCAGTTGCCCCGAAGCAGAATGGCACTTTGAACTCAGGCCACCCCCAGCCCTGGGGAATCCCTAACCGAAGATATCTGTAAAGTAGAAGTGAAACTACACCCATCCTTCATTTCCTTGGCTCCAGCAGGGCCTCAGAATGCAACTACTCATATTGGGCATTTCATTTGCTCTAGAACTCATCCATTTGAATGAAAAAAAAAAAAAAAAAAAAAAGAAAAAAGACAAGACAGTATTCTAAATTAGCTAAATTGCACTTTTTTCAAAGGTTTACATTCTGCCACTGAATCGGATGAGCAGTAGCATAGAGCTTTCACCTAACAGATCACTTAAACAGCTAAGAGAGTCATAGCAATAAATGTCTTATATAGAGGGACCACATTGCTCTAGAAAGAAAGCATAATTRTGTAATATTTTTGTAAATTAATGTTAAAATCAGCTTTTTATAAAAATTAGAGATTTTCATTCCTATTTCTTATCATTTATTATCCTTTTTATTTATTAAAAAGTTTAAATGGTTGTGTGGTATGTAAGCAGATGTTACCTTTTTATTTTAAAGGCTATACTACATGCCAAGGATTAAGATAGAAAAGTAAGTCAGCTTAGAAGAGGCTGATGTACGGAAAAAAACTTTTATTTTAAGGAGACCTACTAAGGCATTTCTTATTTTCTTTTTTTCATAAAGATAGAGCACATATGGCTCTGAGAGAGACATAAATGACAAAAGTTTCCAGGAGCAAGAACTTCACTGTGAATTTTCAACACTTCAGTGCAGGCACCCACAGACATTCCTGTGTTTTGTATTGCACATTCAGCTCTGTATCTCCAGTCTGTGTTCTGTGTATTTGCATCAGTTTATGATAGGTACAAATTTTCACAGCAGAACAGCTACATAGAATCAGTTTTGATAACAGTCATAGCACGACAACTATGGGGAAAATGTTCTTTTAATTTATTGCTCCGGGTGGGCAAAATGTAACCTTCCCTTTACTATTGAGCAATGTACTGCGTATTTCAAAAAGAATCAATGCTCAGTAACTCATCGCAATATGGTCACACTCCTCAAACAAATAATTTCTGTGTTGCTGAGGCAAAAGCCTGGGCAACTTCTAACACATCAGAGATAACGCTGGTAAATCTGGAATCATTGTGTAACACTTACTCTGTATGATACTGTATGCAATTCAAACAGCCTACAGATCTTGTCCAGTGGAATCCAAAAAAGCAATCTACTGTGTATCTATGAAAAAAATACTCATTGCAGCAAGTGAAATGTCTACAACAAATTTCAGCTGGTTGCTGGTAATACATTCTGATGCATAACGCTGATACGAGCAGAAAATCGTAATAGAATTAAATAATGGATTGTACTCTCTAGCTTCTAATTTTTGAGAGGAGGCTTCAAAAGTAATTTAATTTCTCCTTTCTTGAATAGAAAATCCATAACGTCCGGTTTCTTTAAGTACCATACAATGATAAAAATAAGCAGAATGCTACTTCAAAAAACTGCACTGTTAAAATAGCTGTGAAAATTAGGTCTTGTAATAATGCAAGGACTACCCCAGGTGTCTTAGATCCTATCTCAAGAACTTCAGTCTTGAGCCGTGTACCTAAAGAATACAATGGTTTATGTACACAATTAGGAAATTGAATTCCTGTGGGAGCAGAAATGCAGATGATGTGTAGTGGCATCCTTAGGAAATTGAAACCCTACAGCAGAAGGCTCTTGGTCAAGGAACTGTACAATGGACTGAATTGGTAGTATTTTAAAGACAAGAGGCTTACAATAACACTACTAGAGTTAAAAACTTAGCTGAAGTTTTGATTGTCTGGGCATACAACCTTTTGACAAGTATTTATCAAGCATGTTGGACACAAAATGTCTTCTGTGCACTTGTCAGAAAGACAAGAAATTATATGAGATGATAGGGCAATAACAACTAAAAAACAAGTCCTGGATGCTATCATTACAGTCATGAAATTGTATCTATCTTAGATAATTCTTGCCTTTTCTTTGTTATCCAGTGGATCAGGGTGTGGAACAGCAACTGCAAATACAGGAGTACAGAGAACTACTGGTCAAAAGAAAAATAAACCCTACTTCCAGGTTTAGACAAGTCATAAAATAATTGAGCTAGGTAGATAAAGAACTTAGAGTGTGAGAATTTGGTCTAATACTTTGCTATATGTCATGCAGTTACTATACACATGCTTGTTATTCCATTCCATTACATTAACACATTTATAAATATTAATTTTTAAATAAGATGTAGGAAGATGGTTACAAACTCAGCTGTCATCCCTGGAAGTCCGACAACATTCACAGCTCTCTGTTAAGTCTAGATAGCCAAGAGTGAAACACAAAGATTAGACAGATGATAACTATAAAGGGATTTCTCACTCTGAGACAGAATTTATAACGAATGTATCAAACTCTGTTAAGCAGCTGGAGAAGCCCTGGGTTATAACAGGGGCCCCCAATTCGTACAGGAGCTTGGCACCTTGAAGTGGCGCTTACCACCTCCAGGTGTTAGGCAAGCTGTTCAGCACCCTGAAGAATGAGGTTTTACTCAGAGTTGCACGTAAAGCTCCAATTAATGTGCATGAGATTCACAGGCACGGTAAAGAAACAGGGTAATTATCTTCTGCCTGCTTAGATGTTACTGATTTCTTCTGGTGCTGAAGAGCTCCTAGCTTTTGAAAGAGAAAATTTGTTAAGTAAAATAGATTTAATGTATGGTTTATAATGCATAAAATCTAGAGGGAATACAGAATTTGCCTATGAATTATGTTTTAAATAAAAACTGAAGCAACAGTACAAAGTAATTATTCATTCAATATGAATGTTCTCCATAAAGGAGAAGATGTTTCTCCAAGAGTATAAGGAATTAAACAGATTATGGAGAGACAGTGCCAAAGCTAAGGACAAAGTATAATCAGCTTACAAATCCATTCTATTTTCTTTATCTGTTCCCAAAGCAACAGTATTAAGATCCACTTTCATTCAAATTTGTCCCAGGACTATTTTTTCAGACTACTTCTTTTTAGACTCATTTTTGCAGCAGTTTTACAAATCTGGGAGATCCCTACACAGTCAAAAAAGGAGAGATGCATTGCCCATGCAGGGAGAGAATCCATTTCTGGCAACCATCTATAGTCATTTTTACTGTAAAAGAGAGTCGTATTCAGAACTGTCGGTAACTGATGCAAGACCTAGGAGACAGTCAAGAATAAAGCCTGTTTGTTAGTACTACTCATTTTAAGACAAACTGAGTCTTATCTCAGAAGCCCATAAAGGACCTGTGATTCCTGAAATATAGACCATACTCACTGAGGTTCTGGTAAATTTTATATTGACAGCTTGTGTTTAAATTAAGAGACAAACTCTAATCTCTTCCTAAGATATACTCTCTGATACACATATATGGCTGAGAGAGAGAATGTGGAGTTTAAGTAGAGTCTATTTAACTTGTTAACAGAGGTGTCAGTCACATCTCAAGTTTTCTTTTTTGGGTTGGATTCATCACTGCTTTGCACTATGCGCTGGTTATTTTTCTCGTGTGTGAAATGAATGTAAATTAGCTTGCTAGCAGCTAACTGCATTGGTGTAAATGACTGCCTAAGATGCAGAAAAAGGGTGAGTCAGATGTGCCACATGCACCTGGGGCAGACATGACAGAGCTGCCTTCCTCCTGGTCTTGTCAGAGGGATCTCTTTGGCAGTCCATCACACTGCATTGCACAAATGTTTCATCCATTCCAGCCCCAGCGAGCGAGGTAGGCTCAGGACCTCACCAAAGCAGGCAAATGCATATTTCTGCCCCATAGTTGAAGAAGATTAAATATATTATTTTGTCCTCATACTGGGTCATAAAAAATCAATTTCATGGCAGCAGCAAAGCTGCTCACTAAAGTGTCATCTTCCGTGACCAGCTTGGAGCCCCAAGGCTGAGCAAATCCCCTTCTCAACAGGGGCAGTCATGGATCTGCTACCGCCATGCCTGGATCCAGTAAGTGCCAGCCCCTCTTTTCCCTCCCACCGCCTGTGCCCAGCCCTACTCTGGTGATGCCATGCCACTGACCAGGGAACAGGTGAGACGAGGCAGTGCTGCCCACCACTGGGTTTCCTCTTTGCTCTCCCCCTGGTGCTTGGGAAGCCTCCTGCTAGGCTGCTCTCCCCACAGGGTGCAGAGGCAGGCAGGGAGCAAGGGCAGGGTGCAGGCAGCAGCAGGTAGCTGTGTGCTGCTGGGGCTGCGGAGTTTGCTTGGTCTGAACCAGTCAGAGCAAATGGGGCCGTGTAAGAGCCACTTTGCCACTGCTACTGAGCCAGCATAGATTTTTCTGCAACTATCTGCTTCCACTCTTCCCAAAGCCAGACCTGCCTATGAAAGACCTGGTGTTTATTTAGGTCCTTGTTGTCAAAATGTGAGCTATGGGGATTGATCATCCTCCTGGGACATCAGTAGAATTTTTTCATCTGTCTTCAGTGGAAGTATGTTCAGGTTCCAGATATGACAGTGAAAAAGAAGCTGAACTATCTGTCCGCTGAAACCAAAAGTAGCATTTTTTTGTCCAAAATAGACTATGTAAAAAATTCTTCACTAGACCATCTTTATCCTTGTGATTGCTGGAGCAGGAACTGACAGTGGACAGAGGCAACTGATGTCAATAATGAAAGCGCCTTGCTGAGAAATGTAAATATTATTAAAGTTAGAATATACTGTACTTAGATTCTGCATTATCTTTTTGTAATCCTATAGAAAGTTACTGTGTTAATATTCAGCAGAGAGACATTATTACCAGCCATAGACATCCCATTTCAGGTCAGCACTAACTCCATGGGGAGATGCAGATGTATCACATACCTACAAGACCAAGTGGCAGACACGTTACAGTTTCTTGTATATCAGTAGTGTCAAGCCAACCCGTGAGAATTTAGCTCTAGTGTATTAATAAAAATAGAGGGCACTTTTGTGTAGTAACTGCTTTTCCTATGTCTAAAGTGCTCCATAAGTCAATTCTGTAAGCTAATGGGATGGTAACGGATCAATAGCAACAGCGTGAGAAAATGTCCCTCTAGCACACAGAGACCATCAGATAAGCTGATTAATGCTCCATCAGTCATCTGGTACAATAGAAATAGTCATTATGAAAGAACACCAGTACATGATCTCTTTGGAAAATAAACACTCGAAACTGACATTTTTTTTTCCACAAATGCTGGAATGTTCCCTAAAAGGATTTATGAAGCGGCCAGATGCATTGACCACACATAATGCTAGAAAAAACAGCTCTCCAGCCATAATTGTTCTTCAGCCATAATCCTGAGAAACACAGAAAGTGAGTCTTTCATCCTTCCCATGTCCCTTTGGTGTCAGTAAGTCAAATGAAGCACCCTTACAGCAATTACTTAGAGAGGGATAGGTTTGCTTATTGCTTGGGAGTGTATGAATGGGGCCATTCTGTCCCTTACTTCATGACTCAGTGGCTAATCTGATAAAATAAAGCCAGGAGTGTGGAGAAGAACACAAGGGCTTAAGGATATGACCAATATCTTGCCAGCCAATGTCGTTATCTCATGTCGTTCTGAAGCAGCCTTAGACTTTGAAATCCAGAAATGAGGACAGGATTCAAAGTCTCAGTAAACTTATAAACCAAAACTGAGCCAAGCTTCACCCTGAAACCTGAGAAAGCCAAATGCCTCCCTAAATCAGGTTTAATGGAAAGCGCATTATCACTGACAAGCACTGAATGCTTTGCTAAGGGGACAGGAAAACCTTCATTACCTGAGGAAAGCTTAGGAAGAATTGAACAGTTAGCATATGTGAATAGTGAATTACACAGTCCCACCAGTGAGGGTTCCTTCGACCCCTGAGTTTTTCTTCCTTTTGCCCTCAGGTGGCTGTCAGTGGTTAGTGAATTTTCTGGGCCCAGCACTGTTTTCAGGCAGACCCATTTCCAGCTGCCTGCTTTCTGTAAAGGAGCCTTGGAGATGCTCCTGGCTTAGTACCATCCCCTGTAGCTGCAGTATTGCCGGCAGCATCACAGTGTTTCCGCCTTGTCATTTACCCATTGGTGTCATATGGGTGCTCAGCCTGCCCAGCAGAAGGACTCTTTTATCTACCCCAGCAGCTTCAGCTCTAGGGGTGGTGTTCTCCCTGTTTCTTTTATCTGTTTCTCCAGGCAATGCCTGGCTGAGGCCGGATGGTGCTCCACAACCAGGATGGTTTCTGGTTAGTGGAGTCCAGACAAAGGAGAAAGCAAGTCCTCAGATCAAAGCATGGGTTTCAGCTCTGTGAGGACACCTGAGAAATGGCTAAGCACCAGGGATATCCTTCCACTTGAGAAGAAATCTCAAACCTTGCCCTGGTGTCGTGGTTTAAGCCCAGCCGGCAACTAAGCACCACACAGCCGCTCGCTCACTCTCCCCCGGGTGGGACAGGGGAGAGAATCGGAAGGGTAAAAGTGAGAAAACTCGTGGGTTGAGATAAAGGCAGTTTAATAGGGAAAGCAAAAGCCACGCACGCAAGCAAAGCAAAACAAGGAATTCCTTCACTACTTCCCATGGGCAGGCAGGTGTTGAGCCATCTCCAGGAAAGCAGGGCTCCATCACGCGTAACGGTTACTTGGGAAGACAAGCGCCATCACCCCGAACGTCCCCCACTTCCTTCTTCTTCCCCCAGCCTTATATGCTGAGCATGACATCATATGGTATGGAATACCCCATTGGCCAGCTGGCCTAGCTGTCCTGGCTGTGCTCCCTCCCAACTTCTTGTGCACCTCACAGAGCATGTGAGCTGAAAAGTCCTTGGGACGTAGACTACCTAGCAACAACTAAAAACATTAGTGTGTTATCAACATTCTTCTTATACTAAATCCAAAACATAGCACTATACCAACTACTAGAAAGAAAATTAATTCTATCCCAGCCAAAACCAGGACACCTGGCCTGAGTCCCTGAACCAAGAGTTTGGATAAGGTGGTGTGTTCACTCAGGGCAGTTTAAAGACTCACCATTTTTTGGCATCCTTCTCTTCTTTTTCCACTGGCCACTCTCACCTCCTGGAAGCTGTGGCTACCTCAACTTTTTGCCACCAAGAGCAGTATCAGCTGCAGTCTATGCCTGTCTCAGGGAGATCCGCTGTTGCTGTAGGCAGTGAGGGGGAAGTGGGAGAAGGCAGCAATGGCTGGAAGGTCTGTCTCCTGCCCCCAGTAAACTTACTGGCAGCAGCAGTGCTGTGGCAGCTCATTCATAGCCTCCAGAGGAGGCATTTGTCTCTTCAAGTGTCATTCATACTTGCATAGCTACCCCGTCTCCTCCAGGGGAGACACCAGATGGAAGTGTCCTATACGCCAGATTCGACTACAGGTTGCCAGTCGGACCACGCTGGGTCAGAGAAAAGGGCTCAATAGCTTTATAGCAGAAATTCAAAGGATTTCTGGCCAAACCTCACACTTCTTGGCCTGGCCTGAAGTCATGCAGAAGCTGCCTGCCCATTTCATTCCCTCCTGTGTGTCCTCTGTAGATGGCATTGGAGAGCTCTCCCCATCTGTGAGCTTTAGCCTTCAGGGCTAATGATACTTCTGTCATTTTCATGGGTAATTCTCATGTGTGGCACTTTCATGATTATCACAAACCTGCTCTTTTCTGGTGTGGAACCAATTGATTCACACAGCAATAAATGGAGTGTGTCACTGGTCATCATGATACTCCTACAGAGTCTAGATGCTGCAATGGAGACCTATGGCAGGAGGCACATTATCTGCCGTGGAACACCAGAGTTAATCACACAGTTAATGCCTACAAAAATATGAAGTGTAAGAAGATGCTGTGAACTAATTTAGGCTTAAGCATGATGCAAAATTATGCTCAACAAGTGAAAAATTACCAAACGATGTCAGTGTGCCTTTGGGTGTTCTCACTGCAGAAGAGCGTGAGGAATTAGTATCTTACTAACTCATTCTTGGTTTTATAAAAGTTATTTCCCATTAAAAAAATCCCTCAAGGGCATGACCTACTAAACCACATTCTGTCATGCAGCCTGAAGTATTATCTGTACCRTAACAATCCTGTCATTAGAATCCAAGACACCACATTATTTTTAGCAGATCAGTATCCAAAATCATTCGACCACAAGCCAAGAATCCCTTCTGAGAAAAACCATGAGCTCGATTCTCCATATATTACCTGCTAAAATATTCTCATTTGCCTTCCCTTTGCAAAATTTGGCTCTTGGTACTCAAAGGGATTCAATTTCAGAATAGATATTTTCACAGTAATAAATCTCTGCATTGCGTCAAAGGGCGCGAGTTGGAGGGGAATATGGGGCTGTATCCAGGCAAAACTGTCTCTAGGACAGAAAGACAGGCTCAATTACCTATTTGATCATGGGGGAGTTGTGGCAAAAGTCAGAGCAAAATGAACCCAGTGTTGTAATGTGTTGCAAACTCATTTAACCAGTTAATACAGACTGGATGCCTCAGTCAGTCCTTCCTGGGCAGAGAGCAAAGGGAGCTGCATGGAGTGCCCAGCTGAAAACACCTCCTGAAGGTCTGAGCAATTGCCCTCTCAGTGCATTTATGTGAGTGGGTGTGTGAAGGCAAGGAGACATCTTTCTAAATACGTATTTCTAAGATGGAAATAAATAGTAGTCTCTGCCAGCTGCCATGAGACTAGTGGGGGCAAAATTGTGAGCTAATCTATCTGGCTTTTTATGGTGACACTTTCCAGACAAAGCATCTGTGTGTCTCATAGGCAAAGAGAGACCTGGGAATGTGACTGCCTTGCAGGGAGGAAGAGCTGACTGTGGCATCACCTTTTACGTCTCTTCCCAGGGAAGAACACTGGCTCATGCATTTTCCAGAAGGAACAGACTGGCTGCTCCAAACATGGCTTAGGGCAAAGCCATGCCCTAATGCTGCAAATCAGGCCAGATTTGTTTTGGAAACTTGCTTTTCCAGAGTGGTCTGGCTGACATACTAATTATTCCCTATTCTTGGCAATTGCTCGTTCTCACTGAATGTCCTTTTGAAAACTGTTGACGTGATCTATGCACCACCCAGGAGAGCCTGGTCTGCACACAGCCTGATCTACAGACACAAAGTATTATTTGCTGAAGTTCACAGTGTGCAAGTGGGTGCTGGACCAAAAACTAGCTGCAAATATGGACAAGGAATAATTGTGGTCGGCACCAATGCAGCTACCAGGGTGAAATTCATATTGCAGATCATCCACAGAGAGGCAAACCCAAAAAAATCCTCAGATATTTTATTTGCAAAGAATACCCTGACATCTTGTCATTTCAGGCAGTGCGACCTTATTGAAGACTCTTGATTCTTGTCAAGAGAGGTTAACCTCTGGATTTGTTTTAGTCGAATGCTGTAGCCCACAATGTCTGGTCTTCCCCTTTCATTAGGAAACATTCTTAGGCTGCCACTGTTATTGCTGCCTCTAGTCTGAATTAAAAATAACTCCTTATGCAAGGAAAAGCAGGCACAGCTGTACTGCCATTATATTCAGTGGCAATGCAGGAACCTCTGGAAGAAGCAGAGGTTTTGAAATGGAAGGCAGTTGCCTTCACGGGGCTGTTCTTTCCTTGTTTCTGTGGCTGGCTTTCTGCTTATTTCCATATGAGAGACATTTCTTTGGGCTACTTTCCTTTTAGTGCATTGTCCACACAATATTAGGCACGAATAGAGATGATTTTAAAAGCGTCCCTTTAATTCAGAGCGCATCTCAGTGTCTCATCTGCTTCTTCATGCTTCTAGTTCAAGGATGCTTCTGAAATCCATTACAGGATGTTCACTTTCCTGCAGTTTGCCTGTGAGTGCTAATGCTATACCTTCTCAGTACTACATTAGTCAATAGGGAAGAGGAAGAAGATGAATGGAGCAAGGTAGTAGCTAATCATGTTAATTTTTTTCTCAAGAGAATGGAGTTCCAACAACTGCTGGTTTTAGTCTGTTTCTGGGGTTTTAGATTACATTGTTTATCAGTTAGAGCCCAAGCACCGAATGAAACAGATTGCTGTCAGAAACCTTTGGATGAGTGATTATTGAACTTTGCAGTAACACTCTAATTAAAAAAATCACTACTACAGAGCAAAACATCACCTCCAGCGGCAGCAAATCCCCCAAAAAGAGAAAAACTGTAAGCTGAATGAAGAGGTTTTGCAAAGTGCTTGTGATGGATTTCTTGGGCCCCTGCCTACTGCTGGCTGTATAATTCCCTGAGGATCACCCTAGGATGCAGCCTGCTTGCACTTCCCTCTCTAGTACCCACTAAACACAAAAACCAAAACAATGGTGCTATGCAGCACAAGACTACTTCAAGATTGGCTTTCAGTTGTAAGGCTGCAATTCCTCAGCATTCTGCCTCCTGAAAGTTGCCTGATCCCCTCCTGCTTGCATAGGACAATTTCTGTAGTTTTATACAGGAGAAAGAACACGAAATGGAGCCATTATTTCTCCTTCACTGTGATGTTTGCCTTTGCCCTCTGGTTTGTTAGGTACTTATTTATAGCATACTCCMAAATAAAGTTTCTTTCACTTTCTAGAAATCAAAGCTAAATGCAGGGGAGACTGAAGCCCTCTTTCATCCTGATGACTGGTTCAGTGTGGGAACATTCGCAAAGCAGGATAACAGAGTCACAGCAGCTGAGAAGAAACATCAGTGCATGGAGAATCATGCACATTCAACTCGGGCTCCTCTACAGTGCAAGTAAACTGAATTTTGCCACCCCAGAGTGAATTGGTCATTTATTCCACAAACAAGGTGCAGAAGGTCGGAGGACGGGATGGATAGCTGAAGGAAGAGCTCAGGGAAGCTGGGCTTGCAGCCCCTGCAATATCTGGTGGGCACGGAGGGACAGAGGGGTGATTACAGCATGCATTGGGGCCACTTGACCTGCAGCAACTACCAGCTCACAACGCTCTGCCCTCCCACGACAGCAGCAAGAGCAGTTGGTGGCCTGCCTTCCCACGGCTCTCGCCCGGGCAAGGTGGCTCGCGGGCTGTGACACCCCTTCCTTCTCCCCTTCCTCCCCGGCAGTCCTGTGCCCTATCCAGCTGCCTGTTCACCTCTGCCTCAAAACAGTTCCAGGTTGGAACAGAGGGGACCCACCTGCTGCCAACCCAATGCCAGTGCTTATTTTCTGAAGAAAACCACAATTACAAAATAAAAGTCATGTAAGTTCTTGTAATACTTTATAGTAGGTACAACTTAATGCAGAAAAAAGACATAGAAAATGCCCACTAAAAATAAACCCTTTTAGTACATAACAAGCTTTTATTCAGCACTGACCGTACAACCTCATATCCTACAAGGAAAGCTTTGCTCATGTTTCTCTAAGAGATGCATCATTAATATTATTCCTTCATCTATAAAGTGAACTCATGACTCTGCATAATCACGCTCCCTCCTGTATGAAACAGAATCGAGCCAGCATTGCACATACCATTACTCCTGAAGGGCAGCTTCCAGAGCTGCATTTTAATTAGGGTGATATGTTGTTTTGTCTCTAATGGTTCAGGCACACTAGTGGGTTTATGAAACTTAATAAGTTACTGCATGTCAGCCAAGGCAGGTGACTGCCAAGGTGCTCGCTCCTTCCCTGGCAAATGCCAGGGAAAACATTTTTTCTCATATTAACCTAGCCTGAAGCCTGAGCTGACACATTTTACATTGCATCTGCAGCAAGAACCTCCAATCAATTACCAGTAGCTTGTTAAACTGCAGGTGAAATAATCTTGTCTCTTAGTGTGGAGTGCTTAGGCATGGCTGTGATGCTGCCCATCGTATCTTCCTTAGGACAGCTTAGTTAATGGGAAAGAGGAAAGTTCATCTTCTCTGCCTTCTGTTTCTTAAAAATGCATGATAAATGAACCYCAGGTTAATTACATAGGTTTGCTGTCTGTAGGAGGAAAGATAGTTCTGTATGTTAATGACGAATCCACAGACAGGTCATTTCATACACTTTGACTATAAAATAGCATTGGGATTTTCTGATATCAGCCCTTCCTTCCAGTGGAGCAGATATTGCAGTAATTTAGGATTAAAGCTTTCCTGTGTTGCCTGGTGTCATTTAACCTTGCTTGAGCTTGTTTATTTATACCGAAAGTGGGGAAAGTAATGCTTGTCTTTCTCACAAGGCTGTGAGGAAGCTTTTGTTGAATAATGGCTGCAAAAAGCCCTGGGAACCTTCGCTAGAAGAAATAACATAAACTGTTAGTGTGCTCACATTAGTTGGGGATTTTTTTTTAATGTCAGTCTATTGGAGTAGAACTTCTAGGATCATTTAGTCTTCCCAAGGAGACATGCAGATATTTTTCTTTTGGTGGCAGAAATATTGATTTGCTATCCAAAATAAAACTTGTTTCTTCACATGCTTATTAACCCCACAGCCAAAAAAAGCACATCTATAAATTAACCAAGTAAGAAAAGACTATTCTTTTTATATTTTTTCTAAGGAATTGATACAATTTAGAATGGGCTATTGCATGGGATTGCAAAGCTAGAGAAGAAAAGGTGGGAGCATTATAATTGGAAGTGTTGAATGTATTTCTCCTGTAGTAAAGTAAAACAAAAAATATTTCAAGTTTCTTATGCTGAAATTCTAGAAACACATGTAATGTCCCTGTTCAGGTGGTGACTCACTGCATGACTCACTGTCTGAAGCTGCAGTTGTCTCTTTGAATGGATGCTGGGTGCACACGCTTTCATCTGCGCTCTTTGGGGATGTGTCCGCACATGTGCTGGGGGGGGGGGTGTGAAAGCTCACAGGCCTGGCAGCTCCGAGTAGGGCATTTCTGCATGTGCTTGGGAGCCTGTATTTAGACTGCAAAGATAAGGTCCAGATAACCCATCAGGCTTACAAGGTAGACTCACAATAAATGTAGATGCCAGATAGGCTTTACAGGTACAGAAGGGTAGGGTGTCTCAGTCACTTTGTTCCAAATTTCCATCGTAGGTAGACACCCAAAATCCAGCTCTTAAAAACTTGCGATCTAACCCTCAAGATGCTTTAAGTCACAGGTATTCATGTTTCCAATGTAAAGCATTGCCCAGGTATTTGAAGTTTTTTCCTTGTAGATTTTGGCATCTATAAAAGCTCAGCAACTATTTCATATTAAGCCACATAATGATTTGTAAAGTGGTGTTTCTCAGACGGGGACTCAGCCCAGTGGGCATTTATATTAGAATGACTAGACAGATGTCTCCCAAATACATGGCTGGAGAGTGTGCTGGCAGTGCTACTTTTCTTTTTTTGTACAGATGTTCAAGGATTAGCATTCAAGAGGAAAGAATTTGGGTTCTGCCTCTTCTTCTGCTGACAGGGGTTGGGAGCAGCAAGCCTAAATTCTCAGAAGAGCATCCAGACTTGCTGCGTATACGGCGGTGCCTGTTGTGCTGGAGATTGCGGGTTCATCAAAGTAGCGGGCAGGACAGATGGGGATTGTGAGAATGAGTCAGTGATCTGATGGTTCCTCACCTGGAAGGAGGAGACCTGGCCTCTGGTTTGTGCTCTAACCCGTACACAAAGCATTAATGACAGCAGAGACTGTCCTACTTACCTGTAAAGGTCTGATGGTACCACAGTATTTAAACCCAGGGTCTCTGTTGTTAGGTGGATGTTTTATCTGGCATCACCACGCTGCCAGAAAACCCAGGTTTCTCTTGGGCAACAGCAAGACTCACCCAAGAACAAGACCATTGACTGATACTCACTTTAGCCTAGTGAGTAATGATTTCTGTGCAAAGTGGGACTTCTAGGTTATGTGATTTAAGGCTAACCTCCATAAACATGAAGGAGTAGGGGAGCAATGTAAAGCAGAGGAGCCCAGTAACCTAATCAGTGCCAGTCGAGCACGCCTACTCTCTGGGCTACCACAGGGGAGCAACCTCCCACTGCCTGGGAGGCTCTCCCCGGATTGCCTTACGGGGGGGGGAATGCCTGCTTCCGAGGGTATGGGATCCATTATGGTGTGCTGGGAAGAGCATTTTAGGCATCTAAGAGATTTATTATGGGATGTTTAGGGGAGGAACTAAAGATGAGGCAAAGGGAGGGATCAAGGTTGTTTGAGGAGGAACAAGTGTGGAAAAAGTAGAGGGGAAAGGGGATAAAATGTGTAACCAGTTTGTGTCTGGCAACGCCCTGTGCCTGATCCCCACAGTGGGCGTGTGTACTGGGGGGTGCGTGTCCATATATGTGTGTGTGTGCGCATGTGTGTGCAGGTCAGAGTACCAGCAACTGGATGGGGGTGGCGGCCCGGGGTGTCTACGTCCCAGTGCCAGCAGCAGGGGAGGCTGGCATCCAGGGGCAGCTACTGGCCATATGCATATATATATTTACATATTTTCCACTAACAGGCTTTCATCCTGATCAGCCAGAGAGGGGAACAGGATCAGGCCTTTTGTGCTGTGCTTGCTTAAGTGCTGTCTGTGTGCTGCTTGCTGTGTGTCTGTGTGCTGCTCGCTGTTTTCTGTCTGTGTGGCCAAACATGTATGTGTGTAGATATATCTATGTATATATGCATATATGTGTATATGTATCGTGTGCACGTGTGTGTGCCTATTGGGCATACGTGCTCAGCCTCACTACTCGCTGGACSTGGGGCCATGAAGTTGCGGCAGCCTCTCCTCGAATGGGCTGCTGGGTCTGGCAGCTTCTAACAGGTACAGTCCAAACCACGAGCTGTAAATTTGAGGACCCAGCAGGGAGTATGAATCCCTTCACAGAGAAGGATAATGAAGACACCAGTATCTCCTTTCCAGTCATGACTCTAGAAGAAGGCTATGAAGCTAGGACAAGTTGAAGCTCTTTAGTGATGCCCTGATTAAGGCATCTAAATTTCAGAAGGAAGGGAGGTATTTTAAGGATTAGTCTAGATGGCTACCTCTTCACTGAGATCATTTCTCCAGACTGTAGACTGGAGGCAATTGATTCAGCCTGGAGAAAGCTCTTACTGCTTGGCTCACATAATAATATGCAATGTTATGATGTTCTTTCTAAATGCTTCTCTTTTTATTATGAAAAGTTCAGACTTGTTTAGTCATGTAAAAACAGGAGAGGAAGAGAGGGACACATATGCTGCTCATTTTTTGAGTGGGAGAACGGGATGGTACAGAAGTAGAAACTACTGTTTCTCAGGACTGTAAATAGCATTCCAACTGACACAAATGTCCAAATACAGGGGTATGAGCAGATAAAAAAATAAGAGGGAAACTCAGCATCGACAAAGAAAAGAAACAGATGCCTGTGTTTATTGGCTGCCGTTATCTATGAAAGTCTGGACCCGGGGAAAATGCCTAATATATAGAAAATAAACAAACACGTGTGCTAATGTTCTGTCCCTAAAGAAATCACATGGAATTTTATCACTTCAGTGGAACAATAAATTCACCAAAAGTTTTGTTAAAATATGCGGGGAAACAAAATATACTGGATAGTATCTTGGTCTGGCTGAAGGTAGTGGGAAAAGTTCCACCAAATTCTACTAGAGGAGAGTTTCTTAATGAACAGAACAAACCTTTGTTATAGAAAAGTACAAATAAAATACTATTGGCAGTAGCTGCTAGTCTTAGCATGGTGTTAATGGTATTGTATTTTGTTCAGTAACAAAATGAAGTACAGTTATAAATAGCACATGGGTCCTAGGGATTAGTTGAATCATATATAGAGACTGGGAGTAGGGATCCATAGAGAAGGAGAAATTGCCTGAAGTTTCATTAACTGACCTCTCGTTGGACTACTACAGTCCTCYGACATACAGGGGTCAGACTTGGCCTGCGTGTGCAATATTCGTGGCTTGTAATAAAAATAGTAAGATTCAAATAAACATTTGCTAATCTTTTCCCGATAAAAGCAGGAGCCTCCATCTTTGAGGGGAAGAGTGGAATCTCAACTTCCTAGCAAAAGCTATGAGCAGGATTTAAGAATTATATAAGGAGAAGAGAAACAGAAACAGTAGCTCATAGTATCTGGGAACATCTTTTTGTTTCATGTCTGGTTTGTGTCTGTGGTACTTTTCGGTTATTAATATAAGCTCACCAATAGAAGTTGCTTTGGATGTTTGCACAGAAGTTTAATTATGGGAGAGAAAGGCTGACAGGGAAAAGCTTTCCCAAAGGAAACCTTAAGATTCAAGATTTTCATATAACTGCACATATCATTTTCTTTTAATTCTGACAGTTTTTATGGCTTCAGTAATATAATTTAACGAAATGTCAGTGTTGCAAGTCCAGTTTCAAGATTTGCACAATGCACATTCCAAGCTGATTACATCCACTTGCATCTTTTCAAATTACACCCACTTTAGGTGATAAGAGCTAGATACAATGGAAGGCAATATTTCCCTTCAGAGATTGCAATCACTGGTGATTTTGTCTATTCATATGGCGTATCAAGCTCAGCAAGGTGCTGCCCTGAAACATGCTGAACGCTTCAGAATGCCAAATTGACTCAGCTCCTGCAGGAGCCAGCATTGTGGAGCTGGCAGGTGTTTGGCATGTTACAGGGCAAGTAGTGAAATTGCATTTTAGGACTTTTCCTTGTAATTACTTTGCCTCGTGGGAACTCTAAATTTTCTTTTTTCGTTTTCCTCTTGCAGATGTTACGGTCAAGTAAGAGCTACATGTAAAAGGGTTGTTCTCGTTTTACGAATGCTTCACTTGTCACCAGTAATGTGATACTTGCAATTATGTACATGGCTGTATGTGTAGTACGTATTGTAGCTCTATTTATTGTGAAAAGAATTTAAACTTAGAGGACTTCTCTGTAATTTCCTCTGCAGGAAAGATACAACAGAGAAAGAGCTGATTAATTCATCCTCTACAGCTAGAGGGAAGTGTCATTTATCCAAAGTGCTGAGAATTACCTCCAAAACGTACCCTTCATGTTTAGAGAGACTAAAAGCTTCATAGGCACTGTCATATTCACAGCTTAGTAGGTCTATAGTATTCAGCAGCACCTTTCAGCACAAAGTCAGTTTCTCACTTCAGTAATGTGAATTACTTTCATATGATAAATAATTTGACATAGTTTCTACTAGATAGCTAGGACATTTGGATTAAGTTAACTTTTCCACCAAAAACTCTACTTTGGAATCAGGGTTTTTTCCATAGATAATAGTTTTCTTGGAGGGTATACGTTGAAATCCTTATTAAAATATCTCGTGCTCTCGCTTCTGCTCACAACCCCTTCTGTCCCCTCAGGAGCCTACGACCCAGGTTTCTGAGGCTGCTCAGCAGCTGTGACCCAATGGGTCCGATTCTGACCATGGAGAAGGGGACTCCAAGCTCAGTTACACCACCACATTGGAGCACCAACGCGATGTTCTCTTTCGCATTTACACCCACTGGGAATAAAGCCAAGATTTATTAAATAATAATAAAGATGCTGCTTTTTAAACAAAGTCACTTCTTTTCAGAGTAAGAAATCGTATGATGTTATGACTTTTATATACCTCCCCTCATCACAGTCAAGATGTTCTGCTGATCTTTGAGTCATATTTTAGTCATCCAGTTTGGGGGATGTGGGGATAGTGAGTTTTTAGCAAAAGAGAGTTTAGTGTCATTTGTGAGGGACAAACTATTATTATTATTAATTATCAACAGCAGCTCCTAGTGTTGCAGTATAATAATTTTATACTATTACCTATAGTCAGTGAAAGTAGTAAGCAGAGGCTTAAAAGGAGTCTTCAAAGCTTGTACCTGGAAACTGCAGGTAGTCATTCAATGACAGCAATCATAAAGATCCCCAAACAATCACTGTAGATTCAGAAAGGCCAGAAAAACCTGGCCAACACACCTGCGGTGTACCAGAAACTGCACAACACTTCCTACAACAATCAAATTTCAAATATTTGCATGTAATAAGCCAGAAGCAGAAAAAACACACAGGAATAGAGCAGGAGAGACCAAGGCCATGAGAGCATCAGGGAGTTTGTTAGGATCTTAGGAAATGCTTCATGTTTCCACTGTGTAGAGGAACAAACATTCCTTGCATGATCTGGTTTAAGGGAATTTTTTTCCGTGTCTGAAGTCCTGTGACTGTTTAAACTGCAAGAATATTCCCCAGACACACCTATTAATTACTCACAAGTTTCTCCGCACACTAGTTGATCTTTCAAAAAATATTTTAAAACTGAGTATTGGCAAATGTCTGCCATCACCCTTTATTTACTCTAGCCCCTAGCTCTTTCGTGAAACTTTCACCAAATAGTCTGTGTTTCTTACTATTTAACGGACAAAAAGTCAGCATGAATTGCATAGATCAAGTCAACAAAATTCTGGGGAGTAATTTGAAAGAGATGAGCAAAACATGAGTGAACTTCTGGCTTGGGAAAATCGAAAGATGATAAAAAGGAGCCTGTATCTTAGTTGCAGCTTATTTGAACTCTGCAACTATGGAGAGATTCAGATAAAAGCTTCCAAGGTCACATCAACTCCTTTGGTGGCTGCACGTGGACGGGTCGGAGATAAAAAACCTGGACGTGGATTCTGATCAGAGTCCCCTTGCTGGGTCCTTGGCAGCTGGCACACTGAGTACAGGAATAGATTTGAAAGATGTCATTTAGATCTGTGCTCAGCATTTTCTTTGCTTCTGTTGAAGTTTGATCCCATCTCTGTTAAACTATTATATTAATCAATCTACCATGTTACTACATACCACAATTTATATTGATATAAAACAAGCTTATAATCAAAGACTCCAAAGGATGCACTTGAAAACGTAGCCAGCTTTCAGTAAGTGCAAGGATGATCCATATCCTTTCAATGTATGAATTATTTATTTACTATATTGCTGTTTGAGAAAATGAGAAATCAGTATCCATCAGAAGAGCACATGTGACATGGTATGATAAATGGGTGTTGAAAACTGCTTTGCTTTCAGTAAAAAATTCTTATAAATTTTAGTGAAACATTGACACGATGAAGCCTGAGGCATTTGGTTTAATAACTGTGGCCTGTGACCAAGAATTGCTGGGGCTCTTAGTGCCATCTAGTGACACTTGGGTGGAATTGAAATGCAGGTATTTTCACAATATTGCATACATGTTATGAATATATCCTATAATAAAAAACGCTCCTAGATTAGCAGTACCATCTTTTTCTTTCATATAAATAACTCTTTAAATTATTTTGTGCATGGATAATATCAGAAATCGCATATGTATCAGTCATATTGGCTTCTAGACTGCAGCATGTTGAACTCTGAAATGCAGACACTTCTGATGGGAAAACAAGGCAGCAATTACAGCAGTCTTTCTAAAAGAGAAAAAATGGTGAATCCAATTTAAAGTAAATGCAAAAATCAATTAAAGTTATGAACCTGCCAGATATGAACTATCTAAAATGGAAGCTAGTGATATATACGCTTGGTGGCCTGATAAAGCAGGAGACTGTTAACTTTGTGTGCCGCAGTTCCGGCCCTGCATCTTTTCTGGGTTTCTGATTTCCCCCTCTTTCTCTGTCCTATAGCGTATACGTATTGCTATGTATTCACAAACTCCTTGAAAAAGGTTGGTTTGTTAAAAAATTGGCTGAAAAAAAATCTTCAGTGAAACTTTCAAGGTCCAAACCATAGGTAAGGAATTTACCTTCCACATCCAACCCCAGAATAACCCTGAGGTTACAGCCTTTATTGGTGACATTCACATGCTGTGTTCAAGGCTTATCTTTAAAACATATAATGGCTGGTTTTGCTCTCTCTTTCTCTAGATTTTCTTGTGAATTGCTGAAAACCCTTAATTTTAGTATGGCAAAAAGAAATTTATTTCAACATTTTGTTTCAAAATATGAAAGCTCTTTATTGACCAGTTTTGACTGCAGTGTTGAAGTGTCTGAACGTAAGCCAGATCTTTTCTGAAATATTAATAGTATTACAGTCTTCAGGCCTTAGTTAGATGTAAATAATCCTTTACTGACTGATAATAAAGCACATATGAAGCGTGAATTCCTGTCTCAACAGTGCACACAGTCCAAATCCAGAGTGCAGCTGCACTCAAGTGGGTGTACTAAGCAAATGGAAAAACTAGTTTTTGGAAGACTGATAAAAAATGCTAAAAGTGGGTCTGCCTGGATGGTGGGTGCTGGTAGACACAGGTTTGCTCTGCCCTTGCTCAGAACYGATGGAGCTCTTGCCCAAATGCCTCGGAGATGAGCCGAGTTAACCTGCCTTAGCACCATGCTACAGCTGCTTGAATATCTGACCTATGCAAGGCAGGAGAGGCATTTGAGGATGTTTGAACCCCTTTGTGTAGACACAACCTCTATAACAGCTGTGCAAACTCTACAGTTTTGGGTCTTGGGGAAAAAAAAAAAAAAAAGAAATATACAAGCAAGAGCTTACTTCCACTATTGTATTTAAACTGTATTTCAGCCCAATCTGCTTAAATGTGGTGGTGAAGAGGAACTCATTTCATAAATATTGCATGGGAGAAGGGACTGCTTAATACAGAGAACTTGCTGGGAAGACCACAAATTTCCCCCCAGATCACCTAAACCTCACTGATGGGGCAGGGTCATGGCACTGAAGAAGGCAAACTGTGAGAGCAGGAGGAATTTACCAGATGTTTATGCATCTTTCATCTGGCAGATGAAATCATGAGAGAAGCAGAGCTACAGCCTGAACCAATGCTCAACATGAACACAAAGCAAGCTTGTACTGAATTTTTTTGTGTAAAAATTTGCCCAACATGATCATTCCCATTTTGCCTTTGGAGCAGGGATGCTCCAGGACGCATCCCTGTCTTTGACAAGGGTGTGTTTTATGATTTAGAATAATTATTCATGTTGTAGACCTAAATTTCATCTACAGCATCGCATGCTGAAACTAGCTGAGTATTAGATAAATTGGGCCTCAGAGTCCCAAAGTATATAAGGGAAGCAGTTCAGACCATTTGGCAAATCTCCCCTATGACAACAGGACAAAAAAAAAAACTGATGACTTTCTATTTCTAGCTTCCAAGACAACAACAGTGACTCAAAACAGCCTGTCTTATCTCTGATGTGAGGGGTTTGTATTCTGTTTTCTCAGATGTGGTCCTTCTCATCCCAACATGTGCTAAATTATTGCAATTCCCAGCTGATCTTGAAGACCAAGTGGAAATTGAAATAAAATTTAGTGCCTGAATTGCACAGCCTTGAGGCAGTGCAGCCCAGCAGCAGTATGGACATCCGATGGCTCCAGTCCTATATCAGTGTCAAAGGGTCTGTCTTGACCTTTAAAGCTGGTAAAAATCTAGGTCAAGCCTTCAGAAAGGCTGGCTCTTCTTTCATGACCTTTGAAGCAAGTGCAGTATCTCTGAATCAGGAGGAGGGGGAACGGGTGGAGGAGGAGAATGTTTCAGCTTCTTTCCTAAAATGTGAACAGTGACAAACTGTCCCTGCAGTTATGACAGGCGGTATCATCAGGCTCTGTCACAGCACATGATACCAAAGAGGATCATGCTTACTGCCAAGTACAACAGAACTGTTAATGTTTTTGGAGAAAGGACCCAGTGGGATTTTTGGGAGGTGTGGATGGGGACACCTGTTAATCTCCCTGCTACTGCAAGTTCCCTCTGGGGAACTCCATCTCCTGATGCAAAGGAAGGTGTTGGGACTGCTTCTCCTCCAGCCTTCTGCGGTAAGGGAGGCTCTCCTCCCTCCTTACCTCACTGCGACCCGAGCTGCTCTGCCCGTAGTTCATTCATGACAACTCTGCACTTTCCTTCTGGACAGAGAAAGCTGCTGAAAAGAGCAAATGGACTGTGCAGAACATGGCACGAGGCTAGTTATGGGGACCATGATACCATGGTAGCGTCAGTGCCCAGGTTCCCTGGTGTTGTCTGGTGGTGGTTTAGCATTGTGATAGCACAGCAGCATCTCTGTGTTGCCTTTCTGTGACTTCAGGGTGTGCCCTGTGCAGTGTGACATGGGTATCAGTTTTATACAAGTATGTCATGCTAGTCAGGGATGCAAATGTGGCTCATTCTCCTGTCACAGGTGATGGTGTCCAAGGAGGATGGGAACAAGCACCGAGGGCAGCCCCATTTAGTCTGCGGTGCTTCTGAACACCCGTGGACACCTGAGACGAGTGCCTGAAATGAGATTGTTAAATAGAGGCAGTTGTTGAGACTGTGTGTGCAGCAGAGGGGTGTGATTGTCCTTTCATCTGCCTGAGTTGGTACTAGAGTTGGTTTAGGCATCAATGTTTCATCAGGATTAACGTCTGGTGAAACTCAGAAATTTATCAAATCCAGTTAAGCTTTCTAATTAACTTTCAACCTGTCACAGCCAATCACAGCCACCAAGATAAGCCTTGTATCACTTGCATGTTGTAGACTTTTTTCAATTGTTCATGAAGTCAGCATTTCAGAAGTGATTTCAGAAGGCAACTCATTAAACTCAACCGTATTGAGTTTGATTGCTTTCTGAAATGACCGGCATGTCAACTAAGCAAACCTTTTGTGAGTCAGTTGTTTGAGATTAATTAAATTTCATTAGTCTGCTTCTTGCTTGTTTTCTGAAATCCATGGTAAACATCCATGACGTTCATATTCAGAAGATGACAGTGGCTCTGTTGGAGCAGACTAAAGGTTCCTATAAATCCAGTATCCTGTCACTGATACTGGCCAAAAGTGGATGCTTAGGAAAGATTGCAAGAGCAGGAGGAGCTATGCAGTATGTTCCCCAAGCACTCTCTGATCTCTAACGAGACTCAGACACCATCTAATTTTTGTTCTCTATATTCTTTTTAACACAGTTGATTTGTTCTCCAGAAACCTGTCAAGCCTTCTCTTGAATCAGTATAAACTTTTAACATCCACATCCTTAATCAAGGAGGTTTACAGCTTAACTACACCACCTGAGAAAAAACATGTCCTTTTGTTTGTTTTGAGCTTGCCTCTTCACAGTTTCCTTGATATCATCTAGCTGCTATACTGGAAGAGAGAGGGAACAATCAATCCCTAGTCCTCTTCTCATGCCATTCATCACTGAATAGACCTCTTCCCAATCGTGATCAAAACTTGTATTCCCTCTGTTTCCATCACCTCTGAGTCTTGTCTGCATTCACTCCCTGTTCTTCGCAGCAGTCTTCCCATGTCTACTCAATGTAGAGGGTTTCATATCCTGGCTGCATGTGTCTCAGTCTCAGAAACCCCTCTGGTGCCTTTTTGCTCCCTTTCCTAACATGGATTTCTCACTGATGGACCTCTTCGACTTCAAGGGACAGAAAGAGATCCTTCTATTGCTGTCATGTTGCATCTGTCAGTCTACTGTTGTCCAGGTCATGGTTTCCCTCTTAAGGTTTAGCATCTGTTACACACAACACATGCCAGCAGTACTGAATGACTGGTTTCAATATTCACAAGGCCCACTGGTAAAACATGAGGCACTTTCCAGCCTGCAATGTCTAAAGTCAAGAGGAACAGATACAATATAAGGACAGAAATGGTTGTTCTGATTAGAGCAAATTGTTTCAATGATGTCAAGTTCTGTAATCAAATCTTCCCGAGAAAGAAAAACACTCCATGCCATTTTCCTTTTGCAGCAGGAAATCTAGCAGGCAGAGCACCTAATGGGATCCTCATGTAAAATTCCTAGTAGTTAAATAATAAAAGAAACCCCTTGATTATAGCCATGTATTGAGTCAGACATGGAATATTTAATTGACTCTTTTTGACAGCACTGAAGGTGGCTGCCATTTCTGTATGTAAAGTTTAGTACAGCCAGGACTCCTGCCGGTGGTCCCAAGAAAAAAAGAAGTCAGATGTCTTTGAAAAGCAGGTATCTTTATAAATCCTTACTGAGCAGCTGAGAGCATTTTGGACTGTAAATCACAGGAGAAGGTAAGGCAGGTGTTCTGACAAATCTTGCCACTAATCAGAGCAGAAATGAGGCAACTGCTAGTACAGTGTTTCAGCCAAACCTATGTCTCCTGCGTTTGATTTAGTAACATTTTGCTTGGCAAGGTGCCTGCTGTGCAGTGATTCACTTCATATTTTAATAAAGAATAACTCAAGATAGAAAATTGAATATTGGATGGTAATGCAATGTAGGGAGTTTTGATGACCTGCTAATACAGTGAATTCAACTTAAGTGGTTTGTGAATGACAACAAACCCCTCATATTAAATTACAGTAGAGCATATGTTTTCAGTCATGCACTCTGTACTGTAATTTATAGCAAGAAAACAAAATCCAAAACACAAATACTACAGTAAGACATGGATTCCTCTGCACAATGACAAACCAGGTAGTTTGGAACAGTAATAACAGAGAAACCTACCTCTGGTTCATTAAAATGAAAATAAACACGTTAGCACCTTGATCTGTTTTGCTTGGAGCTGCTCCAACCGACAGATATGCAACGTGGGCTGCGGAGTCGCCCTGTGCCACAGCTGAAGGGAGGTTTCTTCGTGTTAGACATGGGGCGGGTGGGGGAAGGAAGGTGAGTCCTAGCAGCAGCAGCAGCAGCAGCTGCTGTGTTTTGGTGTCTGATGTAGGATTATATTTGATAGAGTGAAAGAAGGATTACACTTTGTCTCACAGTAGAGGGGGCTTGCAGGAAAATTGTTTGCCATGGATTATGGGGACATAATCTTTTAATGTCCCCAGTAAATGTTGATTTTGGAGGGAAGATAGATAAAGTGCATATTAATCTTTAGGGGGAGAGGGATGGTGTATGTAAGTTTCATAACAACCTAATATGATTTTTTTGCTTATTATTGAGAAGGACGGTTCCATTTCACAATGTTTGTTATAGATAGAGCATGGTACATGTATAAATATCACAGCTGTAAATAGCAGACAATCAAGAATACTACATCTCTTTATCTAATACATTATTGATGTAGACTTCCTACCAGGAAGCCATAGTTTGAAATCATTCTGTAATGCCTGTCAGGAAAAAAAAAAGATCGTGCTGAGCCTTTTTTTCCTTGTTTTTCTATTCAAGCCTCACAGTCATCAGTTAAGTAAAAACCTTGATGAATATGTGAATAATGTGGTAGTGTTTCATATTTCCTAGTCTTTAAAGTAAAATAAAGCAGAAGTGCATTTAAATAACCAGTATTGTTACTCTCCTTCACTTCTGGGAACTCATTTATCCTCTAAAGCTTGTGTGAACAAGTTTTTATTGTGGGGATACAAAGTATTAGATATCAAATCCAATATAAGAAGGTGCAAATCCCATTGAAAATCCTGCAATTTATCTCTTGCCTCCACTTTTTCAAGTTTTCTTCCATAAGCATCAGCTGACAGGGAGCTCTGGCAGCCCTGATGTGTAGGTCTGAGTACATACCAGATTGCTGGGTGTCCCTTGGGTCTCACACCTGAATAGCAAAACTTGGCCTACCTTCAGTTATTACTTGATGCTGGTGAAGATGGAAAGTACATATTGAGATGTTAAAAGCATATCTAAAGCCAGACCAGAAGCTCAAGGCTCAGGCTGTTTTAACTTGTCTCTCTGACAATAAAGGCAATTGACCTAATTTTTGTGAGTGAAATCCGTGGGACCAGGATTTTGGTGGAATTATCTGTTAGTATGTAATTATACACAAAAGGATTGTAGGAAAAGCTTTTGAGGCTTAACTATGAACTTTAGAACAAACAAATAAATAAATAGAGAACAAAGCACTCGGTAAAACCATGGCACCTACCACAGGAATTTAATTAATGCCTCCTAGGCACAATCTACTTATCTGTATCACACAGAAAATGTGGGAATCACAGCTGTTACCTGATAGCCTGGGTTCCATCTTTTCCTTTTCAGCAGAAAAATCCTTCTCATGAGAATTGGAACAAATAACAATGAACAGACAGTGACAGAAAGTCACCATGTCCCGTGCAAGGTCCCACTCAAAACTGCTCATGTCTGAGCTGCAGTACTTCCTACTGTTGAAGCACAACACTTTTTATGGTGAGGAAAAAATGTCCTTCATGGAATTGTGCAGGACCATCAAAATCCTTAGAGATCAGACTGGGCAAGGGTTGGGCAATTCCTGCAACACAGATGCACCGTATCGTTATACTCCATCCAGGGATTTCATTTACTGACAAAAGTTGAGGACAACAAGTCTTCGAGTGTCAGTCCTCACTTCTGTGGCTGAAGCTCCAAGCAAATGCTGCTCTCCCCAGGCTCTTGTTTATTGCTGCTGAAACCAATGGCAAACCTCATGCTGACTTTTAGAAGACAGGGGTTAGGATTGCCTCACTTTGCAGACTATAGATGTATTTAATGTTAGTTTTGAGTAGTGAATGTCATTAGGAAAAGCAGCTGAAATGTGTATGTGGTTGATTGCCAATGCCAGTATTTAAGTTTTCCTCTGAAATATTTTACTTGTCATCTTCCAACATATTCCTGCACCTAATTGATCTATAAAACCTAAAAAATTTTCAAGTATATACATATTCTGCTCAAGTAATCTTCTATGGGCATCCAAAATTTATAAGAAAAAATTATGCTGATTACACATGGTCGAGGCAACATGTCACTTTTCAGGGAATTTTTACTACAGAAGCTAGACCATGACTAAAAATCACTGGCAGTGTTAAGTGGATTCCACTTAAACAATCACAACATAAGTGATGTTGATTGTCACAGTGTTTTATATGGCAGCATGAGTATGACTAAAATTAATACGTGAAACAGAGCATTGATTCATTTTTCCTCTGGCAAAAAATGTCTTTATGCTATTGCATAAGAGGTCAGGGTGGTCTGCATCTTGAGCAAATGTGATCTTCAGAACTGAAAAAATCCTGTTTAATATAATAAAATATGTAGACTCAGAACCCCTCTCTCTGTTTTTATTGGCCACATTGCATTTTTGGAATGTAAAGAACCTCCTGCATACTCAATAGGAACTAACTGTTCCTGTGTACCTGGAAGAATTATGGCCCTTGGTATAGAAATAATAGAAAAAAATTTTAAGTAGAAACAGATCTGAAATTATAGTTTATTAATATAGCATAAAATTCTAGTAGTACATCATTCTAATGTGGTGGTATCAAGCCACTAATACAGCAAAACATTTGAAGAATTATAATATCTATAGTATAATTTTATAACAATCATGTATAACATGGTTTCTTTAGAAACTAAGTGAAGGCATGAAGACTGTCTGTAATTAGCTCAAAGTCTAGTAAGTAACCTTAGACAATCAATGCAATGGAGATCGTTTGCTGTATGTCACCCAAAGTACATCCAATCACACAGGGTCTTCCATAACAACACACTGTTCGGTTAATTTAAAACTTGAAAAAACAGGTATATTTCTTATATACTGTATTATATGCAGTACTACAATTACCATTGACAGTCCAAAGACTGAGAATATTTATTTCTAACAACTAAAAAATATTTTGCAGCTGGTTTTGTTAAGTGCATCAGGTGATAGGTAAAATACAGAACTAAAATGTAGATAAATACAAAAGCCATGTGCTTCTGTGTAAGCACACGCATGGAATTCCTCTTGGCTCATGGAAGAGCTGAACCATTCTGCTCTTAGGAACATTTTTCTGCTTTAGTTTAGTCTTCTAGAACTTAGGTGTTTAAGGCTGAGCAAGGCGCTAAATGTACCTTCCACAGCCAATGGAGAGAAACAGGCATCTTCACAAAGTAACATGTCTCTTCCACGCAATGGGCAGATGAATCTTATTCTATGTGCTAGAAACTTCATGGTTTTTGGAAAAATGTAATGGATTGGGGTTCATACCTGTTCTGGGCAGACATAAGGAACTTACTAATGATACAGAGAATTCCTGGGCTGAAATTTCTCCAATCCCAGTTTTGCTCAGTGTGTCACGGAATTACCACCAAATTAAAAAACTGTGTGTAAAAAAATAGCTCCTTTTCCATATAATGCTGCCATTTTACAAATTAAATACAAAAATAAGCTAAAATGCAATTTCCTGCTAATGCTGTTGGGTGCCATGAGAATACCAGATTCATTTTCCACAGGAGATAAGAACTAGATCCAGGAATCACAGTATTACTAAAGGAAAATATCCATTTTCCTTAGAACACCTTTTAACATGAAATTGGTCCATGAATTAATTCTTATAGTGAACAAAAGACCTGCCAAACTATTACAGAAGAAAAAGAAAGAGTTCAATATGTAAGGCAAGATTACAGAATTTAGCATCTTTGGTACAAATACTCCACCAAAAGGAAAAAGAGGGAAAAAAGCAGAAATATCTTAAATACATACATGTAGATATGGACTGGAAGATTGCCTATAGAAAGTAATTTCTCCAGGCACTAAGTAACTRCAGTAGGTGGTTAACAGACTAGAGGAGGTGCTAAAGTGTCTGCCCGGTATAGGTACATCTCACAGCTTCAGATTAGTCTGCAATAAAGTTTTTAGTGAAATTTATTTTCTTGAAGAAGGTAGGACTTCTGGTAGTTCTGTTGAGCTATGAAATGCACTTTTATATTTACTCTAGAAGCAACTGATTGCTAACCACATTATCTTGGTTTGTCAACCTGTCATGGTCACATCACAACTGTGCAAACACCTGCCATCAGCGAGGCCCTGCTGTTTTGTCAAGGCATATTCACTTTGCCTGAAATGCTGTCCTATGGACTTTCCTGAGATTTGATAAAAAAAAATTGCAGTCAGTCCACCAGATGATTTACCTGTAGCTTGGTGTTAAGGGATACATACTGTGAGCAATTTCAATAGAGCGTGGTTTTTTTTTTTTCCTTCTCTAATTGCCTTTGTGTATGAATTTTAGCTCATGATGTTGTATGGTAAGAAATTGTGCTGTTCTGGATAGGGCCTCAGGAATCATTTGTATCTTTTCTGTTCCTAGAGGTAACAGGCTAAGCAAGAGAAACCCTAGGAGTACGCAGGGCAGCGCCATGAGCGCCGTGACGTCGGTCAGGATCCTGGAGCTGTGGGAAAGGTCGAATTTGCCTGCCTCGGCAGGGCAGGAGGAAGCCTGGCTGCCACAATGTCACCTTGCAATAGTGGCTTCAGCAGTGTTTGGCCGCAAAAGTGACCGCGGTGTGGTTCGGCAGCAGCGCCCAAACGCACGCTGCCCTTGATAGCAGTAGAAATGCACAAGTGTGGGGTTTGATCTCTGCGGGGAGGCCTGGTTTAGTGTGTCTCTTCTGACGCACTGTAACACGTCCCCAGGTCAGGGACAAGGGGACAGCTCAGGCTCTTGGCCACCCAGTGTCACTGCGAGGGTGGGAGCCAGCACAGCGGTGGGTAGGAGAGGGCACGGCCGGAGGCCGTCGGCAGCGGCGGGGCRGCGTTTTAACGCAACAGGCCCTCTTGTGAGAGGAGTTCAGCCGCGAGGCTATTTCCACGACTTTCACAGGGTTTTGACTTCACACCGTATTTACGGCTGAGCGCAGGCTCCCAAGCAGCTGGCTAAATTGAAACGCTCACAGAAAATGACACCAGAAGACATGCCTAAAGCGGTGGGGTCTGAAATGAGAGGTACGTTAAAACATAAAGGGTGTAAAGAGAAACACCCCCAGGCATTTAAAGATGGAAAAATCATAGAGTAAGTGAAAGGAAACCCCTGGATTATACTTGTGTGTTGAGCTCTAGGCGAAAGCGAGATTAACTTTATTGAGGTCAATAAATAAACCTCCCTTTCAGAAACAAATTACTTAATTTAGCTCTGTAGTGAGACAGAGCCATCTGCAATGCCCACCCATCGCCAGAGCGGTTCTATAAATAACTACCACCGTTGCACTAAAGCAGAAGAGGATTAAAGCTCTCATTTAGCTCCCTTGCAGAGACAAAATATGAGATTTTTACTGCATGTGAGCAGTGTAAGTGGTTGCTTGATGCTAGGTGAATGACGGCCATCACAAAAACCTTCCCCGAGCACAGTGTGACAYGCACATCTTTCCATTTGGAGCTAGTATTTCTAGATCAGGAATTAAAGAGAAAATCTTCCCAGAAAAAAATTTGTATAAGTAAAAGTGTAATTGAAAACAAAATCATTGGATAGGTTGAAATCTGGGTTGCCAAAACAGTTTGGAACACAGAAAATAACCGTCTTAAAGACTTTTTTCAYGTCCCTTCGTTTTTATTCAATATATATTTTGATTGGATATGTCCCCTATCGAATATCAATGAAGAACACACTGCAAATAAGTTCTGTTTCAAATATACTAACCAATTCAGTGACAACCTTACTTTTTTCATCAGTTTAATGTTAGTAACTTCAATGCATGCAGTACCAGCATAGGTTCTGCTTTTCCTAATGATTCTCTCAATCTTTAATTGAAATCTTACTATGAATGGCAAAGGGAAATAGCCAGAATGCAGTATTTTATACTGAGATCCATGAAGATTAGAAACAAAAAGAGAAAGATGRAGGAAAGAATATCAATGACCAGATGAATCAGTCTGTCAGGCATACACTGGTATTTGTCACTGTCCACACAGCTCTCTGATAGGGATTATGAGCTGCTGAAAAGAAGACATTTTCAATACCATTTTTGGGAAAATATTAAAGAAAATTTCAGAGCAATTCTTTTTTGGGAGAAATTTAACCACCAACTTTGGTAGCTGTGAGTAAAAGTAATGGAAATGGAGAGGCATCTTATTAATGTATTCTTGGGGGGCGTCTCTTTTTACCCATACATGTTGCCTTGTTTGCTGCCTGAAATGGTGCACGTCATTGACAGTATCAGCTGAACCTACCCTGGAAGGGGTTTCCTGGAGATCTACAACAGTAAGTCTTCAGAGGCCGTGATCAGACATGATTTTAAAGGTTTTGCTGGCTGAAACACTAGAAGACATCTCTCCATCAGCTAGTCACTATGATCTACTAGCTGAAATGTAGTGCTCTTTGGGGTAGTAGTGTAAGTGCAGAGAAACAGCATTTTTAACTTGGCGTTATAGTTTCCTGCCTCCAAATAAACCTGCATTAATTTCTATGAACATGCCATTTTTATTATKAATAAAATCCATTAATCTCAAGCTACCTTGCACATACTCCAGTACAGGGATAGGTCTGTTGGCTCACTGAAGGTTTAAGCTGAAATCTCTGGTTTTACGCTAATGCAGATGAAGAACCAACACTTGTCTGCCTCCACTGGGTTGTGCTTCTTGCTTGTGGCAAGAAGAGCAACATCCACAGGGAAAAGGGGTACAGAGGAACAAGGGAACATCCACATGGAACAAGCAGGTGTGTTGCAGGGAGAAAATGGTAATAATAGCCATTTCCTAAAGGAACACGTGTTCGTTTTAGACATGACAAATTTAGACAAAGATGTGAGACCTAAGACACCTGGTGAGATATCAGTTTCCCAGCAGCATCTATGTCCATCCTCTTTTCTCTTCTTTCCTGTGTGTTCAGAGGAAAATACTTCTTAACTAAACTTGAAATAAATGTAAGAGCAGAGGAAATGAGATCGGCAAAACAGTGACTTCTCTAAACATTCATTTTTTTAATCTAGTGCTTTGCTTGAGAAATCAGACAAGACAGAGAAGCTTTCTAAGGGAAGGAGGAAATGCAGGTGTCAACATCTGGCCAACACAGCATTAAGCAGATGGTGCCCATAGTTGTGGAGTTTCTTCCGCCTGTGTCTCAACCAGTGTATAGAAGGGGCGGGGGCTGCTGCCTCTCCCTGATGAAGGCAAGCAGCGTGGCACAGAGCGCTTCCAAGGACTCGAAAACAGGGTGGCCTTACCTCTCCTGCTTACCAGCGGCACCCTAAAGGCCTGTGCTGTCCTGGGGGGAAAGTAGCTAACACAGCCCAAAACTGTTCCTGGGAGCATGCTAGTGACTGGATGGCACGGGCATCATATGTCACTGCTGTGGCCCTGCCCTTACCTTCTTTGCTTTACTAGTACAGATGTAGCCTCAAAGATCAAAAAGGGCCAGAGACATAGGGAACTTTTTAATCTACTGATTGGCTGGCACTTTCTTCTTAAGTGGGAAAACAACTCCAATCTTTTTCGTACCAAAATGTGTATAGGACTTTTCTTTCTTCTGTCTTTAAAGCAGGATTTAAGGAGCTGTAAGGAGGAATTTGCAGCAGATTGCAGTAGGAAATAGGCATGAAAAGACAAAGAAAAGGCAATGTAATAAAAGTAGAGAAGACCTCAGGCTTTCGCCTCTCTTAAATATTTATATATTCCTTTCTACACCCACCTCTGACAATACAGTCTCTCTTTTTTTCATTTTCTTTCATGTCTTCATCTCTTTTTTTCTCATTCTTCTTTCTCCCATTCTCATCATTAAAAATGTTTTCATTTCTTTTTTAATCCCCTTACTACAATGATTCCTCCTGCCTATTGCCCTCTGGCTCTTCAACCTACGGTTTCTCCCTCTGTTAAAGAATATTTCTGGCAGTTACACATTATGAATAATTGACAGAAAACATTTCTATCCAAGAATAACAATTTGGCAGAATAGGGGACCAATAATTTATTTTTTTCCAAATTATTGCCATGAAACACTGAGATATGCTATCAGACAGGCTAAAGGCAGTACATTTAAACAGCTTAAAAACCAACAACAGCCTGATGAAAGCATAAACAGCACAAGAAAATACAATAGAACATCTACGTACATTCTGATTTAAAGAGTTTCAGCTCAGTGCTTCTCAATTTTTACCGTTCAATTATCTGACTAAAATGAGGTTTCCAACAAGCTCCTTATCGCGGAGTCCTATTGAAACTATGTATTAGTTTGCTGTTAACCCTGTCTTCATTCCAAGAGCTATCACTGAAGAACTGATTTAATCTCAGGTATTTTCTGTTGAGGGTGTTAAAAACCGAAATACAGATTTCAGCTGACCGCCACAAGTTGTGCCCCAAGTGACTACTTCAGTATTCATGTACAGATCTCAAGATTTATTCAGATGTAGGCAAGGAATGGCTCCCTCCCAGGATTAATCCCAGACTCATGGGATGACAGAGCTTCTGGAAGGTACTGGAAGGTGTGATTGAGGAATACTATTTTACACTTCTTTATATAAGCAGTAAACAAGATCTCACTGGAAACAGCATGATTGATGCTGTGTAAATTCTCAAAAAGATTCATGGGAGGCTGGAGGAGTTAACCCAAATTACTTTAATAACCTGGTTTTTAGCATGTCTCTGTGAACGATTGATTTGGCACAAGCAGGAGGAACAGAAAGTCAAGGGAGGTAGAAAGGGGAAGAAGAGTTTCGGGGGAAGAGTTAAATCAAATCCCATCCTGTTAACACCTTTGATTCATTTATCCAGACTTCAGTCTATGGGCACAAACCAGTGTAAGCCCCAAAATACCCACTTGTAACTGATCCCAAGTTGTACCCAACTGTACCCCACTTAACCATGAATTTTCACCCTTTTCAGGTAGTTGTGTATTAACACCAAAGCAAACCATCAAAATGAAACTAGCCAGCAATCCATTCCTAGAACCTCAGGAATAAAAGATGATATAGTTTTGAGACTGTTATATCATAAATCTGTATTCGTTGCTGGTATTTTTTCAAGAAATACAAAAAGTGTGGCTATGAAAGACTAGATAATTATACTGACTTGCAAAAGGTTAAGGGGTCAAGATAGCCTCTAGCAAGGAGTCTATTCCAGAGATAGAGTATTATGAGAAAATACATTAAATGTTAAAAACGGGAGAACCAGCTGAAATTCAGGGAGCTGTAAAGAGGTGATGGAGAATAGGGCATGAAAATGAGTGAAAAAGAGCCTCTGACCATAATGCAGGAAAATCAGAACCAGGGGAGGGTTTTTATAATTTAATTTCAAAAAGTCAGAAGTCAACTCTGCACAATACTGAGAGACTAGAAAAAGCCTGATAAGTTTACATTACTCCCACAAATTTTATCAAATACAATTTTGGTGGCCTCAATGGGTTTAAATCTGCTTACTCCTGGCTGAATTTGGCCTATGTAATTTAGAGAAAAGCTACACAGATACTTTGTTTGATTTCTAATGTAACTGATTTAGTTACATTAGAAATTATTTAATTAGTATAGTTAGATTGCTAGCATACACATTTCAGAGTTTACACCACCCATGGTCAGACAGTTGAGTGAAAAGGTACTCATGCACTTCAAATGGATTGCCACAATTCATAAAATCACTGAATCATAAAACATTTTATTTGGAAGGGATTTCTCGGTGTCGTCTCATCTAACCCCCTGGTCAAAGCAGGTTCAGTTAGGTCACATTGCTCAGGACCTTGTTTTGAGTTATGAATATAATTCAAGTTTTGAATATCACCAAGGATGGGCAATCCAAAACCTCCCTGGGCAACCTGTTACAGTGTCTGACCATATTCACGGCGAAAAAATTCACCTTTAAATCTAGTTGGCATTTTCTCTCTTTCAGCTTGTAATCTTTGCTTCCTGTATTGTCACTGTACCTTTGAAAAGGGTCTGGATCCCATCTTGTCTATACCTTCCAATCAGATATTTGTAGATAGCAATTAGATCTCCTTTCAGCCTTCTTTGCTTAAGACTGAATAAACCCAGTTCTTTCATTTTCTTCTTGTTATGTCCTGTCCTCTACCTCACAGTGACCTTGGTGGCCCTTTGCTGGACTTGGTCTGTTATGTCACCACCTGTCTTGCACAGAGGACCCTAAAGCTGGACACAGTTCTCCAGACGTGGTCTCACAAGTGCCAATAGAGGGGAATAACTATCTTCCTTGATCTGTTCKCTATCTTCTCCCTAAATACAACTCAGTATTCAGTTGGGCCTTCTTCATGGAAAGGGACAACACTGCTGACCCATGTTCAGCTTGTTGTCCACCAGGATTTGCAGTTCCTTTTCCGCAAATCTATTTTCTACCCATTTGGTGCCCAGCCAGTACTGTTGCATGAGGTAACTCCTAGACATGGGACTCTTCACATGTCCTTGTTGAAACTGGAAGTCCTGCTCAATCACTTCCCGTGAGACAGAGAAAAAGAGAATAACAAACATGATTCCCAAATCTAATTGTTTGGTTACTCATTTAGAAGAAAGGAGTCTTGTTTCCAGTCTGGAGTTCAGGGAAAGCTTAAATATTTAAAAAAACCTAAGTACTGGACTGAAAATTACCTCTTCTCTCTATTAGGTGAATACTGTAACTGCTAGGCTATAGAACTCTACTATCTCTCTGGCCCAGTGAAACATGGGATGGCGCAGGAAAGAGAGAGAGTTTCATTCTAAAAGACTTTATAACTTAAAGATGAGAGCTGTGTTACACAATAACCTATTTGAAAGCTGTTCAGGAAAAGGAAGAAATCAAACCTGATTCTTCTATTACCTGGACAAAGTCTACAACCACTGAGCCACATGATAAAAATAGAATTATTCATCCCATAATATTTTGTAAGAAAGGGCTGATTCACTCACTTATCTCCAGAAGAAGTTTGAAGACTATCCATTGTAATTCAAAATAAGCATATTTTTGTCATCAAGGTTCATGTGTTTAATCCTGGTGGCTTTAGTGTGCTCCTCCCTCCACTGCTATCGATGTGCTTAGTTGCTACCTTAGGATCTTTCAATTCAGCATGACAGGTTCTGTGGAGTAAGGTTTTTATCTCACTCTCCTTGTCCATGTGTAAGGCAGCTCCTTTAGGTATAGCTCCATTGTGGGCTCCATTAGGTACTAAAGTCCACCTCCATGCCAGATACTTTTAGGACTAATAGTAATTCAGGGTGTCAGGGTGCAATAGTCAGTGGAGAGAAAGGTCCAGACACTGGTTCATCCCAGAAATCTTCTGGACCACTCTTTGGAGGTGCCTATTTTTCTCCACTGACTATCAAGGGAGCATACAATGAGGATGTTCCTGACCTAGCCATATCAGGAAAAGTCTAAACTTAGCTGGGTTGACTCAGAGTCCTACTGTTAAAAGTCTCCTGTGTAGATGCAGCTCTAGTCTTAATGACTGGAATAGCTCATGGCAAGTGAGAAGGTCCTCGGGGAGCGTGCAGATCATTTGGGGATTTTGTGCTCAAAATTACTGTAGCTGAAAATAAATATTATAAATTGGATGATGTGGGACTTCTTTATTTTTGTGTGTTTAGAATGGTCAATGTTGGATAAAAAAGTTCCTAGCTGATGGAAAATAAGCGATATTTTGTGTCCTGAAAGCACTACAAATAAGATGCAGGTTAACATTTATAATATTGTTGGGACTTTAGAAAAAATGGTAAGCTTGAATTTGATAGAAGTATTCAGCAACATTACAAGAATCCTCTGTGATAATTGATATGGTGAATTTATATCAACACAGTCTGCTTGTCTAAAATGTACTTTGATTAACCACCCACATGGCAATAAAGAACACTGAAAATAATACACTTTTTATTCAGCAAATAAATCTATTTAAAATGGTGCTAATGTGAGAATTATTTGCTGTAGAAAATAGAACATGGAAATGCACTAAGTCCATGATAGCAAAATTGCAGTCCTGGGGAACTAGGAACCATTCTTTGGCCCCAAGAACAAGTGTCATCGTGCTGCTTGAACCCACACAACTAAACGGTTGTCCCCTTTCCTTCCATAGCCAAGGTGATCTCATCCACTCTTGCCCTCCAGAATAGTCCCTGGCCTGTGTTAGCACTCTGCACAGCATCTGAAATGGATCATGGTTGCTCCCAGGAACACTGAGTAATTAAACCATGTGGATGACCACGACCTGTTTGGTTTAATATGTATGGATGACTCCTCCATTTCCTTCAGAAATCCATACCTTGAGCCAACTGGGTCTGAGTCTTGACCAAATCTTTACTATTAATATTAAAAGTATTAAATTTAATATAAATATTAAAAATACTTGCTAATATTTTATACTGAGGGCAAGTGTCCCCTTAATTCAGGGAAACTCCAGATAATATTTTTTTTTTCTTTTTCATGAATAGCTATTTTTGTCTTATTTAGGACTGTTAAGTGGTAACCAGTTTCTGATTGGTGTTTTTGTGGTGATAATCAGGAAACCTTTTTTACTGCTGTTTTAAGTGGTTTCCATCTTCCTTTTACCCCTGCAGCTTGTTCCTGTCCCATCAGCTAGAACAGGGACATTTGATTCGGCACAGCCGAGAGGGTAGAGATTTCTGGAAATGAAGCAGTGCAGCACAAGGGAGGGGAAATCCTATCAGTGACTCTCAGGTCCCCGAGACGTGCAGCTGAATGTCAAATCAACTGTCTGCCTGGCTGCCTTTTAATCTGTGGTGTGGGAGCGGTCAATAGGAAAAAGAGGGTTTTAATCTTTTTTTATTCCATATCACTTTGCAGATGAGCTTTGCTGGCAAATTAATAGTCACATTTTGACTCACAGATGGACTTGTTGCTGCAGCTTTGGCTTATATAGAGACCAATTTTGATACTATGTTGGTAAAACTCTCTCTGGGAGAAAGATCGGGGTTGGCATCCTGCCTGGATCACACCATCGTCAGCAGAAAGATTTCCATTCACACCAGCTGCACGAAAGCTCACCACAGAATCCTTAAAATTTCGTGCTCTGAAAATGATTATATACCTCTTTTTTTGAATAACTTATCCATACTTAGATTTTACTCAGCCTTCAGGGCAGAAAAGTATATAGGAGCTAAGTTGGACTTTAAGGCTCCAGGGCTATGATTTTGTATCACTAAACTACCAATAAAAATGTCATTCTTGAGTAAAAGCATCAAAGTAATCTTGCTTCTCAGGAAATTGGGACAGACAAGAGTATTACATTAATTGAGGGTAAAGGTTAGAATTTCTTCACTGCACAATTTCGATACAGCGAATGCATTTCAGTTTCTGCTAATATTTGAATGTCAGCAACAGTATTGTGCTAAAGCAGTTCAGAGGTTAATAATTTCACTTGCCAGCACTTGACCTCTAATACCTTTGCTCCATGTACCAACAGTACAACGTTTATGAGGGTCTTAAGGAGCAGTTCATGTAAAAGGTGTAGTTCACAGTGACAACGTATTCCTGTTCTCATGCATGTGACACTGCAGGTTTTAAAGTCATTCTTGTCTTGGTTTAGGGAAGTAGTCCCAAAGAGGCTGTGGCCTTTTCTCATTCCGAACAGTGCTCCATTGCTGCCTGTCGCTTCTGGGGCTCTACGTGACCACTTGTGTTGTGTGTCCATGGCAAGAATAGGAGTTGCTAAAAGTAAGGAGAAGCACATCCACATCAGGGAAAGGCCCATGGATATGGAGCCCTGATGTGCACAACCACAGCTCTGAGGAAGATTGACTTAGCTGAAGAGGGAGAATTCAGTTGCCCTCCAGCTTCTGATCTTCAAGGATGCATCCAAAGATGCAGGATTTTCCATGTTTTCATTGCTCTGAGCATTCTTTTTCGAAAGGATCTCCAATGCACTGTTTCATACTGTCAGCCCTGTTAAGGCTATTAACAATGTCATTATCCAAAGCAGCAACGTGCCTGCATCCAGAGACAGTCCATCCCAGAGGAGCCAACAAGTGGCAGCTGCCAGGGGCCATCTGTATCCATCAGTGAACAACTGTACACGAGCATGCTGTCAGCCCCTCTTTTAGTCCACCCCACTGTTCCATCCCACATTCTGGGTCTAGAAGTGAGTGGGAATGTCCTTCTCGTCACGACAAACTCCTACAGACCTGAGGTACAGAGGTTTAGTGCTGACAGGTCTATGCTGATAATAGTTTGCTGATTGCCATGGTAATTAGGGGCCTTACTGGCCAAGGTGTACATTGCCATTCAGTGCTCCTCAGAGCAATGTTCTTATTGTAACCACAAGAGGGACTAACCAGCACATCCCAGCACATCCCAGGACCACACAAATTACCATAGACAAGAAATGTGGAGTAGGTTTAGTTATGCCCATACTATATATGCCAGGACATGTGCCCTCAGCCTAGCCCCCAGGAGCTTGTGCAGCCCCTGGCGAGACCTTTCTAGCATTTGCACCACTTCTGACTTGTCTGCAGCTTCTACACCCCACTACTTTTCTGTGCAGTTGCACTTAAGAGGTTGCACCCAGCACTGCAGCTTAGTGCCTACCACAATCTCTCTGTGCCCTTGTAACATGCTCTGACTTCTGGTACTAAGGCCATTACGAGGAAAAAAATGCATTTTTATTTTGAGAGGAAAAATATTCTATATTTCCAGAAACAATATTTTTWAAAAAATTGTTTGTTATTAGCAGATGATAGAAGGGAGGGAGCCAAAAATCAGTTTCAACCTTTTTTATTAAACTATATCATGAAACAAGAAAATTTTCTAATCCATTGAATGTAAGACAGCCACTGTTTACACATAGCTGTGTACACTTATTTCTAAAAATCCTCATGGACTCTAGAACTTCTGTAATAGAGCTAAATAAAATGGCTGAAGGAGGGGAAAGAAAAGGTCCCCAATCTATACAAAACAAATGAAGATGTGTAATGGTCTTTGCAGGATAATTAGATGAAGCATGAAAAAGTTATCCATTATTCTGAAAGGCACATTTGAAATAAAAATGTCAGCCTTACTATGTTATGAATAAATCCTGGGAGGCGGTGAGTAATAGCTGGCCATCACACATCAGGATTTGGTCAGGATAAAGCCCTCAGTAATGATGTCAAGTTAGATGAACCTTCTTTAGTGTGGTGTTTAAACACTGGCAAATAAAAGTTGTTCCACTGTCTAGAACAACTAAGAAAACATACCCTACTGCAAGTGAAGGAAGGAAGTGAGCAGCTGGTAAAACAAATTTGGGTTAACTGCTGAATTTTGGTCAGTCTACAAGCATAAGATGTTTGGACATCATCGGCAATAATTTATTCTTTTTTAGCTTTTTCTGAACCAGAATCTGGATTAATTCACCAAAGATACAGAAAGATTTTTTATAATGCAAATTCATTTTAGATTGCAGTGAAATTCAGTATCTGTTGAAATATCGGTACCTGGATGTTGACACAAAGAAAGCTGAAATAAATTATTCATAACGATTAGCATAGAAGGGCAAAATTTCACAGGAGGGATTAAACTGGAGTGACTCATTCAATCTATCTTGCTGTTTACAGAGGTTTCAATAATCCAGTGAGGGTGGAAAAATTGCCATGTGACTGAGGTCGGGTAAAGAGAAGTTTTGAATAAGTTAATTGTAACGGCAGTGTTTGAGTAATGCATTGTCTGAAATACTGTTGAAAGGTACTAACAGCTTCCATGAAGTGGGCCTTTTGCTTGATACGGAACAGCAGGCTAATTTACAGATGGTGGATATGTTAGGTCAATGGAAGGAGCAATCAAATCTGTTCACAGAGAGTAACTCAAACACCACTCAAAGCAACGGAATTACGAAGAGACCTGGTCAGAAGCTAGGACACAACATTGCTGGATATCCATATGCATTTGAGGCAGAAGGCAATGGTACAATCCATGAGAAAATAAAAGGGTTTCAAGAAGCAGCAAAAAATTAGAGCTTCTCTGGCCCAGAACTGACAGAAGGTTCAGATATGGCATTTGAAAGCAAAGAAATTGCTTGTTTCTTATATGCAAGAAAACACCTTCGTGTACATCCCTTGTAAACAAGCAGAATTGCAGCAAAAGAAATCCAGCTCTCACCATTCATCCCTCTGTCACAATTAATCTTGCAAGTGCCTAATCATGAACTAACAACTCAGATTAGTGGGGCAAAAATACATTCGGAAACAAAAGACTTAGATGATAAGRAAGATGACATGTTTTATAGTTCTGTAAGGGCCTTAAATATGTGTCTGTATCTGCCCATGAGAGTTTGAGGTCCTTTCCGAGGTCATCTAAAATCTTTCTGTGGCATCACATAGTTTTTTAGAGGAATTTAAGGATGGCAAGATTTTGACTGGGAGACGGTGTGAAAGAACATTCTAGGACATAAGTCAAGCTGAAGAGCAAAGTTGGAAGAGAATGTATATGATTAGAAGGCTATGGCAAGATGAAACTGCTTGTAAGTATTTGTAATTTGTCATGCAGCTTGAAGAGAATTCTCCCTGGAKCTGTGAAATCGCTCATAGTTAAAGCGCAATCTAAGTAAGAGGTGACAAGAAAAATTCAATTTCTTCAAGACTTGATTCTTGGCTGTGATCAATGCTCTGTAAACATATGCCTATTTTTTTAATTAGTTTAATTAGTTAGAAGGATATTTTGTGCAAGAAATCTATTTTGGTCCAATCCTTTTCAAGCTAGTAAGTAATTTAAAATTAGTCGAATGTCTCTTTTGCATTCTCAGCATTCATTCATTGTCTTGGATGATTTCTGCTGGTTTCAGTGATGTTCAACCATCAGTTTACTAAATAGCAGCAGGGTAGCCATCTCTGTGTAAGCAAGTTCACTTGGCGATGGCACAATATTTGTAGGTCTTGAAGTACAGTGGGATTCAGGTGCAAATGTTCTTAGGCATAATTTTGCTACAAAGAGGAACAATCAGAGGAGGAATCTGACTGGAGAATGAATTATAGTAAGTGATTCACAAGACAGGGCCAGATTCAGGTATCCAGCACTAATCCTGAAAGCTCAGCAGTATGCTGGGACTAACAGAAATGTCATTTATGGTATCAGACTATCTCAATAACTCCTAAGTTTAGCCTGTACTTCTGATAGCAAGGAAAATTACAAGGAGATTTGCTTAGTCATGTATTCACCAACTTCATTTCTGCTCCACCTGCAGTGGGTCTAACTAAATATTGCTGTTTTGTACAGAAGCATTTTAGTATCTTGTATGACTTTCTGCATACCTTTCTGCAAAAAATGAGACTCACATACGGATACAAATCCTATTTTCAAATGAAGCTTGATTTTTATGACATGGAAAAAGGATTATTCATTTCTATAGTTTTTTACTTTAAGCCTTATCTTTCTGTAAATTATTTCAATGGCTACTGTCTCATTTTGATGGTTCAAGTTCTGGCCCCATGAATCAATCTTTTGCTATTTAATAAGACAGTTCTGTTTTATGGCACACAATGACAACATAACTGTATTTGTATTTGTGTTTCTGCATTATTTAATAATATAACAGCAAAAATATGCTTAAAATACAGTACAAGCACTTCAATCATATAAATAAAGGAGAACAATAAAAGAAATACAACTGTGATGGGAGAACAGGATAGAATTAAAAGGTCATCTAGAGATGCATTAGCCTCTGATTTCGGTAAGGATCATGATGTTAAAAATAGAGTCATGGAATAATTACATTTGAAATGGACTTCTGGAGGATATCAAGTCCATCATCCACCGTCCACTCCCTGCGCCCCCAACTCAAAGCAGATCTAATCAGAACAGATTTCTCAGGGCCATGTCCCATTGATTCTTGAGCATCTCCAGGGATGGAGATTCCACAGCACCTCTTGACAACCAGCTTTGGAGCAACTTCATGTTTAAAAAAATAATAAAATTTTTGTAATGAATCACAATTTATCATGTTCCAACATGTTTTCCTCTCTTCCTAGGAACAAAGACAATCTAGTTCACTGGAGATGAGGATACGAACTTGGAAATAATCATAATCAAGAAGGAAACAAAACTCAAAGGGGTTAATGACCTTAAGATGATTATTTAATTAGGGTGGGTAGGAACTAATCTAATGGGTAGAACACTGTGAGTGGTGCTGAAGAAGGAATTGTTGAGTTGTAGAGAGGTTAGTAACAGAGGCTTTTAAAGATCATAATTGGAGTGAGTTTTCAACATTTTCATTAATAATCTGGGCACAAAAAATAACACTTTGTTGATGCAATTTGCTGGCAACATAAACTTGGAAGATAAGAACAATGCAGAGAGAAATCTGAACTGTATAGACACATAAATAGATAACCTTAACAACTGGACAAAAAATAAAAATGTCAGATTTAATAATATAAAATGCACAGTAGTAACTCACATACCCCTACATCCCCCAAAATTCACACTGTTTTAACTGGACTCTGGCTGTGGGTCTTGGGCTAAGGCTCAGCCTACTCCCCTGGTTAGGATTAGGAGAGAGACAAATTTTAGAAAGCTGACAAACTATGGTGATCAAAATAAGGTCTAGGCCATAGATACCTGTTTGGGGCTAAGGTTCAGATCAAGACTAGGACTTCTACTACTTTTAGGGTTGGGGTTAGAGTTCAGAGAGACAAAGGTTAGACCTTCACTCACAATCTGCTTTTGATATGAAGTACCACTAAGTTTCTGTTGTATTTGCAATTTCTAAGGTAAGGAAAAAAACCTTAGCCCCCAGACCAGTGGGTTCATCCATCCATGAAAGCCCCAGTGCTAACATAATTAAAAACTGTCCCAGAAGATATAATCTAAAAGGCAACAATGCAGCTTTTAATTTTACCCATACACAATAGATCTATTGGTCTTAGCAATTGAAATTAGTTCAGTTTTTTTCAGCTCAGGTTTTTATGAGTTAAATTAATTTCACCAGAATATGGAATTTTCTCCTAGCTCCTGGTTTCAAACATTATATTGCTCAACTACCAAAGAAGAAAGTAACCCCATGTATGGCTAGTTTTGAGCATTCAGCATTGGATCGTACTGATGTGTGAACATAAGGATTGATTTTAGCATGTATTAAGAGTTTGAAGGCTTATTTAAATCTCTTAGCACTGCTGAATCAGACTAATTTTATATGAAAGAGTCTCCTTTTGCTGCACATGCAGGTTCTCCTGACATCCTTAAAATGTTTTATTACAGAGTGTTCAAGCAACCCATATACTAACACTGTGTCCACCGGGAGGGAAAGAAATGTCCCACTTGTTTGAAGAGTTGAAATATTGAAAGTAGGAACAGGGCAGTGTCAGAAAGCTCACATGGCTGTGAAGTCACTTGTCTGAAAAAGACTACAGCAGAAGCGGGATGGATAGAAAAGGCTTCTAATAACATCCATGTTAAATGGGCTATTGAGTGCACACTGGGGAAATGAAACTAATTAGATGGTTGCATAGTATGCTCCTAACATTTATAATCTCCCAAGCAACTGTCTCTACTTATTTTCTTTCTGCACTGCAAACAGAGAAAATTGGGAAAAAGGGTTGGTTTGGGCACAGAGAAAAGTTTTTGAAGAGCACATTACCAGTGTGTGTAAGGGATAATTTCCGTGGTGACTGTGGAGCATCCTGCTCACTTGTATGCTTCTGGCGGCTGGGGGTTCAGGGGAAAGGAAGTCCTGAACACACTGTTCAGCTTTGCCTTCCCACTGTCTTACAGTAGAAGTGCACCCACACAGGAGATAATAACCTGTACTTAATCAACTGTCTTGTTAGTATTGTTCTAAATAGTGCAGAGCAGTTTAGGTTTCAGACAGAAGGAGGTACAGAATAATATTATTATTCTACTTAGTAAGGGCCAGAGTCTTCTTACTGTTACAAATCCAGATCAATACAAATTAAATAAATCATGTCAGATTGGAGATTGGAGAGGAATAGAATTTATCCCACTGCTGAAGGACCCACTTAATCAGTTACAGCTAGGTTGTGCTACCTAAACCTGCTAGCAGAGACCCTTACACCCTCAGGTATTCCTGGCAGGAGTGGATATAGTCGAGAAAGAAAGGGTGCTACAATGCTCAGGGTTATAGGATGAGAAGATGGCTGTATTGCTTACCTGCCTCCTCCTCTCAGTTAACACTTCAACTGTATCCCTACCTACACTGTTATCACATCGTGTAGACAATAAACCTGGCTGTGAACTTTTGTTAGTACGAAAAATTAGCCCACGTTGATTATGTACATGTTGGGAAACTCAACACTGCTTGCCAGCTCTCAAGGTTATGTGTACCTGTAGGCAAATTTTCACTGGGACTTCATGGACACTGTCGTGGTTTAACCCCAGTTGACAACTAAGCCCCACACAGCCGCTCGCTCACTCCCCCACGGTGGGATGGGGGAGAGAATCGGAAAAGTAGAAGTGAGAAAACTCGTGGGTTGAGATAAAGACAGGTTAATAAGTAAAGCAAAAGCCACGCATGCAAGCAAAGCAAAACAAGGAATCCATTCACTACTTCCCATTGGCAGGCAGGTGTTCAGCCATCTCCAGGACAGCAGGGCTCCATCACGTGTCATGGTGACTCGGGAAGACAAATGCCATCACTCCAAACGTCCCCCCCTTCCTCCTTCTTCCCCCAGATTTATGTGCTGAGCATGACGTCATATGGTATGGAATGTCCCTTTGGTCAGCTGGGGTCAGCTGTCCCAGCTGTGTCCCCTCCCAACTCCTTGTGCACCCCCAGCCTACTCACTGGTGGGGTGGGGTGAGAAGCAGAAAAGGCCTTGACTCTGTGTAAGCACTGCTCAGCGATAACTAAAACATCCCTGTGTTATCAACACTCTTTTCAGCACAGATCCAAAACATAGCCCCATACTAGCTACTATAAAGGAAATTAACTCTATCCCAGCCAAAACCAGCACAGGCACATTCCCAAGAATGAGTGAACCTCCAATTTTAATTGCTTGTCCCAAAGCATTGGGATGCAGGAGATTTTCAGGTAAAAATGACATGTTACAATTTTCTGAACTCACTTTTGGAAATGACTGGACCCCTCAAACTGAAATTAAAAATAATTGCTTTAAGTAGCCATCAGGACTGGACATATGCTTAAAGACTTCAGATTTGGCAGGTGAAGAAAGGATCATATAATCAAAGTCAGTAGTGTGAATTACAGGCATCATTAAGAGTGCTGCCTATAGTGAAATTGGACTGTTCATTAAACTACAGTTCTTAGCCAATTAGAGCTTTAAACATGGTGTGTTATAAAAATTATAGCAATCACCATGATAATTAAATGAGTCATCTATGATGAGACCTTATCGCTCTCTACAACTATCTGAAAGGAGGCTGTAGAGAGATGGGTGTTGGTCTCTTCTCCCAAGTAACAAGCGATAGGACGAGAGGAAATGGCCTCAAGTTGCGCCAGGGGAAGTTTAGATTGGATATTAGGAAAAATTTCTTCACTGAAAGGGTAGTCAGGCATTGGAACAGGCTGCCCAGGGAAGTGGTGGAGTCACCATCCCTGGAGGTGTTCAAAAAACGTGTGGATGAGGTGCTTCAGGACATGGTTTAGTGGGCATGGGTGCTGGGTTGATGGTTGGACTCGATGATCTTAGAGGTCTTTTCCAACCTTAATGATTCTATGATTCTATGATTCTATGATTACACATGAGCTTAGTGTCATGCTAAAGGCGAGGGATGCACTTTATGCTTTAAAATGTTAATTGGACTTTAGGAAAAAAAGAATTAGATGGACTTAATATGAAGGACTAGATGGTACCTTGGACTGTGTTTCTAAGTAGTAGAGTGTAGGATAATAACAAACTTCCCTATGTGTCTCCAAGACCTCCTTGGACTTCTGTAAAGGAATTTTACACATAGGCCTAAAAATTCATCTATTTTAAGACTTTTTGTTTTAAGCAAGACAATTGCTCCTTATCTTTCTGTTCAAATTTTCAAAAATGTAAACATTTTAATAACAGTGGTAACTTTGTTGGTGGACACTCCTATAAGCATCAACCATTATTGACTAGCATGTGAGCCTGTGGTTTTTAATGTTTTATGTTAAGTAAAAAGAAGTGAATAAAGCACTGAGCTTCCAGGGAACGTCTGATATTAACTAGTAGTTGGGAGTAACATAGTACTCCTGCATTGTACAGGACGTACAGGATCAGGCTGTGTATATTTACAAGGCCTGAACAGCCTGAAGGAGCCTAAAACAGCCTGAACAAGACTGGCAAAGCAGTTGTCAGATTAACATTGCACCCATCTGCCAATCAAAAGGTAACTGAGGTAGTTCCTTTCATTCCTCCTCCTTCTGATGGCCCATGACTGCTGTGAAAGTGTCACCTCAGTGTTCTGTCCTCACCGCCTGTGACACTCCCATATGCTCCCTCCAGCTCCTTATTTCTCTTCATCTTAGCTCCCCACGCATGCAGAGCCAAGGCTGGGATGTCCACGTGGCTAAAATGATTGTATTACAATAATAGGTGTTTTTATGTATGGAACCTTTCATTCCTTTTTTTTGTTTATRTTTTCTTTTACTGTTTGTTACCTCGCCTTACAAATCACATTGAAAATGTCTTTGGTCTGAGCCCTGAGTGCAGCTGTAATACCTAAAAGAGTCCTAATTATTGTCAGAGATCTGTGTAACTCAAGCAAATAATTTGGTACACACTCTTCTTTGCCTTGGCTTCAGACTCCAGTATGAGGGTCACTAGGCCACTAAGCTTTCTTGCAGGAAGAAGTGATGGGAACAAAGCACTCATTGCCCTTCTTGAATGCATGGTATAAGTAGACCTTATATGACATAAAAGAAGCAAATGAAACCAGCTTACATGGAAGACTCCTCCATCCTCTCTGCCCTGGGATTAGGAAGACAACAAACTTCATTAGCTGATGATCCAGAAAGGCATGGATTTTTCACAAGTTTTCAGTAGCTGTGTTTTACTCAGTCCATTAAGCACCTCTCATCTGTTCCAGAGACAGTATGTTACTGGTAATTCCAGGGGGAAAATCTGTGCTAGCTTTTCCCTCATGCACTTGTTCTTTTCTCTGATGGCAGAGGAACGTTTCTCTTCTGTAAAGAGACCAAAGTTTCCTTAAGAGCTCCCTTAAGACAGGACCATACCACTCAGTAGCTCCTGAATGCATGTCCTCCAAAATGCAGTTGTCTTCCTACAGTGAGGTGGGGACAGGACAGGGTTGGTGTTTGTAGGATTAGGAAGTCTTCAGAAATGTGAAGAAACTTCCCTACCTCTGGAAAAGACTATCTAAATCTGTATCATCTCAGGACCTGAATGAGGGCATTCATACGCAAATGACCCCAGATCAACTTGGAATCTAGATGAAAACCCTCTGCCAAGGGGAGCTGAAGGTTGCTCCCACAGCCCCCTAGCTTACTTGGGGAATTCTGCTAGATGGTATGCCTATACAGGTGGCAACCCTGTATGTCTCACAAAAGAATCACCTTTTAAGCACCCTTTTTCCCTCCTACACTTTTGTTGCTTTGTATTTTAAGCAGCTCTTCAGAAAATATTTCAGATTCACAGTCAGGTTGCTCAAGGGGGTGTCTTTTAGGTTTACTCCCCAGTTCATTCTGAGCCAAATTCAGTTTTTACTCCAGCGTTGTACTGTTTGCCCCTGGACTCAAAAAACCTAGAAAGCTTAGTCAAAGAGGCAGAACATTATTAAGAGAGAGATGGCTGACAAAAACACTTCGGCAGACACTCTGCTCTTACTTACAGAACTGTGCTGAATAAGGAAGTGATAGACAGCAGCATTCACATTAGGTGCTTTCAGGATCAGGAATGTTAGAGAAGTGGTAAACAACACAAGCATGGATAATTCAGCATGCTCAGCTTGAGGCAGAACCTCTGGGGAATGACAGAGTTAAACCTGAATTTGTTTTCCACTTCTAATACATGCTATGGGCTCTGGCCTCCATTCCTCTGAGGAAATTGAACATTACAAGTAGGCATGTGCAGAATTAAGACTATTTGAGCCTGCAGTCTTAAGACCCTCCAAGTCTTAGCTCTCTTAGGATCCACTATCCTGTATAATCAATGATGATCTGAAACCCTGACTATGTAAGAGCCAAGAAAACTGTATGACAGGTAGCAGTGAAAGGCACAAGGTCCAAAGATCCCCTTCAGCACCCTGATAGAAGACTTTATCAGGATACAAACATTAGCTATGACTGAGGCTGTTTGGAATTTGCTTGCGTTTTCTATTATTACTTGCTTAACCTTCTCTTTGTTTTCTTATTACAACCTCTTGAGGGAATATAACAGTCCAACAGACTTGAGGGAATATAGTAGAACAGCTGCATCAGTTTCTGCCTGTTTCTTTCTATTCTCTGATGGATTTCTGATCTCTCAAACCCAATATGCTGTGGGGTACAGGCTACGGACATGCTGCAAACCCCACATCTGATTCTGCTGCCTTGACAGCCACAGAAACATTGTCGTCACAGCTCACAAGGCTGGACTAGTTCCAGATAAATATAGCTTTAATGGGATCACTTTCTTTGGTGACTGAGGAGGCTTAGCTACCATATGGTCTCTTTAGGCTCCTTTTCCGCCAGTGCCGTGGAAATGAATTGCCCTGCCACAAGCTGTAGAAGGGGACATCAGGAACCAAAGTTAAGAAAGAGAAGATGAAAGTACAAGATGTCAGGTAGATTTATAGGTTAGCAAAGGAGTCATTCATCATGAAGACTAAGCCCTAGTGAAAAATGGAAGCAAATGAAGGGCAGAAGATGCGAAGTTCACTGTCCTGTAGCACATTTCCCTTCTAATGTGGAATCTACCAGCAGGTTATTTAGCTGTGCTTCTTCGGTGTTTTCCAAACTCCTAAGGACTAAATGTTTAATATAATACAGATGAACATGTAGAAAGTATCCAGCAGTGTTCAGTGAGCAGGGTTTGGCAATTTCCACAGGAATGCTGGGGAAAATAGTCCTAGCAAGGACCAGGGGTGTCCTGATGAAAGTATCTATTGACTTTTCAACACATCCTTGAACTGATAATTAAACCAAGCGAGATGAAGAACAAAGTAAGTGGTATTAAAATGTAATCAGAGAATGATAAATGCAAATGTCAATAATTTAATTAGTGCTATTCTTCCTTGAGAAGCAGCAAGTACAAAAAAACCCAGAAGATTACAGTCTAGGACAAAGTTTACACTTCAGGACTGCCTGCTGTATGGCAGAAACTCTTTTGCAAAACCAGTTATACTTTCACAGCTGTCCTTCCACCACCATGGCTATTTCTTCATGGGTGAAGTGGTTTTACTCTACCGACCCAGAACATAAAAAGTACTGAGGCTGCTGGAGAAACAGGCTGGCAAATACTTTCACAACTTAATGCTGATGGTACAGACTTACCCTAAGACTTCACTGGCACAGCTGGAGCAATTAAGGCCCTTAGTTTTAGTTCGTTGCTGTTCAGAGTCAATATCCAAACATCAGAGCTTTTTTTGACTGATCTCCCTGAGGGAAGCACAGGCAGTGCCTGGAGAAAGACATTTTTCCTTGTTGAGACAGACACACCATCATACTTAGCGATGTTAACCTTGCCAATGAAAGCACTCCTCCATCAGCCTGTTTCCACCTACATAAGTGGTTTTGCTGCCATGAGCATGTGAAACAGAGGATAGGATTTGTTCACACTCCCTATGATGGCAATATTTAGTACAGCTGAACCCCCTATCAGTGTAACTTGAGGATCTTAAGCCGAATGCATACAAGCTTTTGCCAGGATAGCAAGTGTTGGCTAAGACAGCATCCTCCCTAAGCAATTTGGTTACATCATCAAATGCCGCATGTAGACCTGTCAAATGAAGAGTTGGGATTTTTTTCACTTTGTTTAGCTCTTTGAGGAAAAGTATGCAAGCTGCATGGTTAGAAAAAAACTCCTGCTGCTGCTCCACATTGCATCTCCACGAGAGGGCTCTGCTGGCGTACCTACATGGGCCCAGCCGGAGCAGGAGCTGGAGCCACCTCCCACAGGTTCCTCTGGTCCCTCTGAATTGCCTGTTTTCTCTAGGACAGTCCCTCGTAAACCCTCAGACTAGTGGAAAAAATCAAATAGACAAAATTCAAATCTGAAAAAAAAAAAAAGCAAATACACCAAAATAAAATGTCCACCATTTTTTCAGCCAACAATGACAGTCACAAAGGTTTTGACCCAATAAGGAGATGTGTCAAGGACCTCTTTTCAGGATAAGGGCCAAAGTTTGCAGTGAGAAGTTGAACCCTGCCATAGGCCAAAAGACATGACCAACATGTCACAAACTTTGCTGTCATGTATTAATAGTTTCATACATCAGATTCCAGTGCCTTTGGTTTTTCATACACCTTAGAGCATCATTAGGCTTGATCTTCTACTCCATGGCTGCTGTTTTTCCCTCAGCATTGTAAATCCAGGTAAACAGGTTTCTAATCTGGACAGTGCAGCATTTACCCACTTCATATGAGCACCAAAACTGTAAAATCACTTTATTTCTTGTTTGCCACTGTACAACTGACCTCATACTCCCTGGTAAAGTGAAGAAGTTCAGTCTGTGTAAGAAGTTCTGAGTGTAGGTGAAAGGAAAACTGAGGCTGGGGCTTTCACCAGTGTACTCAGCATAAAATCTTCCTGTAGTGAATGACGAGGTTCCTGAAACAGAAGTTGACTCTGATGTGCACAGCGTCAGGAAAACAGAACTAGGTCACTCTCATGTCTAGAAATAAATTGTATGTTTCACCATAGCAAGTGGTTGGCTTTATATATTGGAAAGTCGTGCAATATTATTAGTTTTCTAATAATAAAACTAATTCCTAATTTTGTATCTAATAATTATAGAGTTTTTTCATGCCTAAGGCTGACTACACAGTGGGATTTTTTTCTATTTTTGTATATATATGGAATATTGCTGCACTCTGCAAACTGTGTTTTCAAGACATTCTTGTAAAAACAGCTTCAGTAGTGTGAAATAACTGCAAGCCTAAAATCACCTTTTCTAAATGTGGCTTATAAATTTGAGACCTCTACAACTTTATTCAAATCTCATGGACATCACCCAGGTGAAGGACCTTGTGAACAGGGCTAAACACATTTCTGCAGGGATCAAGAACAATAATGAATGTTAAAGACTCAACTCTGGTAGAGCTAACTACTGTCATCTTAGTTCATGGCCTGAGCTCTCACGTGAGCATAGAGTCCACACACCAGCTCATATTCTGACTTACGTCTGGAATGAGACAACTGGCTTTCCGGCAAGCAAGCTCATGTCCAGACTAGATCTGCCTCACACACTTATTTTGCCCTTCTAGTCAGAATGGGCACATGCAGCTCGAACTCTAGCCCAGCAGAGACAGTATGAAAGTAGCCACCGAATGTCTCTTGYTTTACATACACGGGGGAACAAAGGCATATGTGCCAGTCTGTGTTTTCCTGACTCGGTGAGTGCATTGTGCCATGATCTGCATTTGAAGACTATTCACAAATTTCAGCTGGTTCAAAATGCAGAAGGCAGCTGCCTGCTCTTTCCTCAGCGTATCTCCAAAGACATGCAGTGCACTGTATTGCGCAGGGCGCCCTGGCTCCCAGGTCATTTGTAACCCATGGTCAGCCGTAGCCCGTGGAGCGACACATGCCTTTGTCTTTGGTGGTTTTAGAATTTGTTGCTACTTGCTCTGAGGTTAATGATGAAGCTCATTTTGGCATCAGTGGTAGAACATTAGCTCTGAAAGAAGGACTGTTATATGAACCCAAATAATGGTAAAAAAATCTCACATAAAATTGGATCAAAAGTCTAGAACTCTTTTCCCCCCACCTTCCCACACACATATGCCTTTTTAGTCTCCTTCACAACTACTGAGTTCATCTGAGAGGCCTAATCGAACCCTACATCAGTTGAAACTTGTGAGTCTTGGTGGCACGGTGGTTTCAAGGAAGGGCATTTGACTATCACCTGCCTTAACCCCTGATAAGTGGCCTGGAGCTCTTAATTTCCAGACCATGCTGAGACACCTTCCACTTCATTTGGCTTCTGATAAAGGAGGTTGATGATGAAGAGTAGCATTTTAGACAAAGATGTTAAAATCTGATGTTTGATTTTTTGAATTTTATGTTGTATCACTCTTGATTTGATTGACTTTTAATACATGTTTTGTCCCAAATGCTGAGAGGCATAACTTAATGAACTGGAAAATAAAATTATTAGTTGTCAGCATGACTGTTTAGAGATCGGAGTGCTTAGTCACTCTCAAGTCCGTGACATTTTTTAAAGGTTGCATGGGATTTTAGTTGCATGATTTCTGCTAAAGTCCTATCAAATCAGACACCTTTACCTCTCCCCTCTCAGCAACTGATAGAAGGAGAGCAGTCATTAGAATTGAAAGACCACACATGAGTTTGAAAAGGTAGTGCATAAAGGTTTTTCAGAAAACCTAAAATGGATTAAAACCTTGGTAGTCAGTCGGAAACTGTGAAGTAGTGCTTACAGAGAAGTATTTTTCACTTTGCAGGCATCATTCCAGCACAAAGAAGTGAGTCTAGCCAAGGTATCTGTCAGTTTAGGTGTATGTACTGCTTACTTCTGGTGTAAGGGGAATATCTGGAATTGTGTAAAATCTGCCTTGGTATTCATATTATTATTTTAAAAATAGAAGAGACAAGCAGAAGAAACAAGAAATGTGTCTCCAGCCATGGCAGTCAGGCATACTATACTCTCTTCTGAGTAAGCAGGCTGTAATGTTTTCAGGGGCAGACCCAATGCTGATCCAAAAGGAACCTCTTTGCAGCTACAGAGGTGTCCTATGGCAAACATCAAGCTGTGTCTTATATACCCCATATTTCTTCCCTTGAAATACTAGGCAGGAATTGGGAGAGTTGTCCCAAAACCACAATTTATACCTACTCCATTTCTGTTTCAGACTGCAGTCTGAAGTCCATTTGTTCAGGATTTTGAATTTCAAACTGCTTTCTACAACCAGATAGCAAGACATTGGAAAGTACCACTCATTTGCTAGAGCAGCATGCTTAGCTTTGAAAATATCATCTCTGTAACACAGCATGTGGGGTTTTGCCTACTCTCTGAAATTCCTAGGATAATTCTGCTATGGGTGCTGCTATAAAATTCAGTGTTGAGAATTGTGTTCCACTGTCTTAATGACTTGCTTTTCACATTCTTCTGCACCTAATTAGATTCAGATCAAATGAAGTCATAAGTGCCTAGGGATAAAGAGAAACTCTTAAAGGGCAATTGGCTCAGACAATGCAAGCCTCTAAGGGGATTTTGAAGCAGATGCAGTGATTAATTGGTTATTTGAACTTAGTGTGCTGAACTGTTCTGACAGGACAGGTATTTTCATGCCAACTGTCTGACTCCGTTGCAAAAGCAGTTTGGTTGTGTAAGAAAAGTGCAGCAACGAAATGAAGAGATGGCCATTTTATGTGCACATGGGGAGTGTATCATCAAAAAGAGCATATGGCAGCTGTGCTCAATATTTAATAAAGAGCTTTAATTACTGTGGGGCGTCTAAGAGCATATTTCTAAGGTCTACATGCTGAATATTTGCCCAAAAAGGGGCAAATTAGGAACAGGATGTCAAGTAATAAATATTTAGCTGAAAAAACTGACATCAGTAATTTAGAAGTAACTGTTGGAAAATGTAAATTTTTCTGTATTATGATGAGGAAGTCTTAGAGAATATGCACTGAACCAGCAGAGCAAATGCAAGGTCTATCAGGACCTATGCTATTACTGAGAAGCCATGACTTAGCACTGGCACCTGTTGCCTCCAGTTCTTTATGAGATTGACGGTGTTAGGATAACCTTCGGAAATGCCAGTCTGGTCCTATTCTGCTCTGATTAGTCAGTGTTGAAAAGACACTTCATACTCTACAGCTTCCATTCAGCTTTGCAATGCAAACTCTCAACTTCTGTTTCATTTACTAACTTGGGAGTGAAACACTTTCAGCAAGAGAAGTGATTTCACAACTTGGTCTCTTCCAGGCTGTAACTGTAGGTCATTTCTGTAGTATTACTTTGACCTTCCACATATGCAATATTGGTCGTGTTGTTAGAGTACAGTTTGTTCTGAGTTTAGCCGCTAACAATCACCGCTGAGATCTCTTTGGGCTCCAGTACTCGAAGCACTTTGCATAACAGACTTTCTTGTAACTGACCTCTTCCCATCATTCTCTTACTGCCACATTTTGTACAGTCAGACTTACATCCTGGCATCGGGTCCTTAATCTTTCCTTGTTTTGTTCATTGCTCTCTCTTTCCTCTCTTTTTGCTTTGCCTTTCCTTTTCCCTACTGCTGTACCCTGTGCAGACACATGCCTTCTTGCCCTAACATTGTTATTTTCTTCTATTTTTATCCCAATTATATATATATATATATATTTTATTTTTTTTTAACAAAATACACACACAGGTATGCACAATGCCTGAACTAGTAAGACTGCTGAAGGAAAACAAAAAGAAACATATTAACACATTATATTTTGGGCTTGCTTCCCTTTGTTCTTCCCATTCTTTTGATTTTTGGCTTGATCTGTCATGAATAATCAAACCATATATATGCTTTGGAGTAGGTACTATATCCTTTATCAGTACAGCACCTAACACATTTTTGGATGCTATATAAAAACTACAATACATAGTTAAAAATATTTGCCTTAAGAACTCAATGCTATAGGTACTTAGCATTCAGACTTTATTATCTCTCTTACGTTGGGCAATTGGCTCTGAAGTAAGAACAATGATAACAACATATGGAATTAGTCAGCTTGTATCAGTCAAGGGACTGCACTTGGTTCATTTATAGATTTTTTACATGGGAAAAAAATCAGGGCACCTTTACTGTTTCTCTGCAACTTCTGCCTGACAGTAGAATACTTCTGCACTCAAGATTATATACTTAATTTATAGGGAAAGAAGAAGAGCAGAAAAAAAGCTTGTAAGGTGCAAATACTGCTCAAGCTATATACTATATTTCGCTGTAAACACAGTGCTTTGAATTTTCCTGTTTTCACGGAATATTTTGCTACTGTGCATGCCCAGTGATAAGCTACGGAAGCACCCCAGTCACCGAATACCTTCCCCAGGCAAACCCATTACACTCACAGGGTTTGCACTCCCTTTTACCATATCCCATGCTGAGCATGGGAGACACCAGTCTTGCCCACAAATCGGTGGTTAGCAGGCTTGCCTGGGATGTTTGATCTGTGGGTTTGAGTCTCTTCAGGTGCCTGTGCCAGAAAGACAAGTCTCTTCCCACGCTTGCAGGACTGTTGTGATCACTAGAATATTTGCAAGGCATGGGGAGTATTACAGCAGTCATGAAGGTGGCACTTAGCTGTGCTGAGAGGGACAACAGACAGATCATGCCACAACTTCAGTCTCCAATAGATACTGAAGAGAGGCAGAACTTCAAACATGTTTCCCTTTGGGTTTTCCTATGATACCCACCTACTTGGTATCAGGTAAATCTTGATTTCTGTGCCACTAGTCCTCCATTCTTTGCATATGAAATTCAGTCAGGACTATTAAACACTGCCCAAAGGACCAGATACCTAACTATTAGCACAGCAAAATCAGAATCCTTCTTTGAAGCTGGTCTATAGCTTTGTAACTGGAGCAATGAGACAGTGCATTAGACAATGAACAGAGTGAGGTCTTTTCAAACTGAGTCTTTGCCAGCTGCTAATGGCTTATTACAATTATTATTTAATTAAAAACATTGAGGTGTTGGAGGAAAGCAACAAGCCTGATTTTTTATTTCGTATCGTGCTCTGAAAGGGTATGTTTGAGGAATGCTCAATGCAAAATTAGCTTTAATGCATAACCTTTACAGCATTATGAATAATGCTACATTATTAAAAGTGAATCAGTCTGAAAAATAGGGTTTTTCACTCTTGCTGCTGGCAAAGTTTTTGCATTTTATTCATCTGTTGTGACGAGCATAGACCTTCAGGTTATCATTTTGTTTCAATCTAGTCTTACATTTCACTTTGCAGACAGGATCAAGTTTTAGCAAGTACTGAAGGGAATGTGGTTAAACTCCCTTTCACTATTTTTTTAATACAATAGAAACATGTAAATGAAATTCCAGTTTTGTAATTTTTTCTAGTGGTAGAAAACACAGCAAAGCTAGGAGAAGTAATCATCCCCTCCTCAGATATGAGTGCTTTGGATCCAAAATTACATCATGAAACTTTTCAGTTAGGCTGATGTTCCAAGAGCACTTCAGGACAGCACAGGTCAGCCATGATATCAAATATAACCACCTGTCTTATAGCACCCCTCGYCTTGTGTGGCTGTGGAGTAAGTACACAGGATCAGGGAATCAATCTGATTAGAACTAAAGTAGAAACAAACAATCCAAACAATCCAAACAATCAAACAAAACCCCACCCTTCTATGTTGTGTGTCCCTCCCCCAAGAAAACAGTCTATGCAAAACCCCAGTTAGTTTTAACCCATCTCAGTTCCCTGACCACATAGCAACATAGGACAAGTTTCAATTCAGTCTCCTAAATGTACTTGTCTCCAGTGTTGGAGTTTAAAGGTGAGCCCCTTACAGGGTGTCTGAACCTCCATTGCAGTCAAGAGAAACTTAGGCAAGAATTCAGAGGGTACCAGCTAATGTCTCAGATGCCCTAGGATATCTAAGGTACCTCCGTGGAGCTTGCATGTCTGTTTCAAAATCTAAGGGAGACCCATGCCCTTCCAGATTGGTAGCTGGAGGGCAGGTGGGTTAGTCTAGGGAGATGCATGACACTAGGTTAGCCAACTGAATACGGATGTAGACATTTAAAAAATGTACCTGTCTTAATCTCAAGCTGAATCCCAACCCTAAACCGTCTTAACCTACAACAGAAACCCACAAAGACACCAGCAAGCACCAGGGAGAGGGGCAGTGCAAGCTGTAATTGTTGCTCAAAGGCAATGGGAGTGAAAGCCTTCTTTCTTACAGCAGAAATACTTCTGAGAGTTAAAAGTGTTAAAGGAACAGACCATTAAAAGAGGCCACAAAAATGGTTAAAGAAGAAAGAGAAAACTCCTATCGATTGCTGACGGGCACTAAACCAGAATGCTACTTAGACAATAACACTTCTTTACCCCTTCAAATCTTTCAGATACCCAAGGTAGCTTAACTTTAACTACAAACCCAACAGTTCTAGTTTTACACTAAACACAGAGATACAGAGAGACCTCTACAGCACACTGACATTCAATGTCTTCAGGGAGACTTCACTGAATGGAAATCTCCTTGTGTACTAGGTGTACTAGAACATGTTTTTAATAATTCTCATTCTACTATTAAAAGCAACACCAATAACCTTTTATGTTTAGAACAGAAGAGGCCATTAGTCCCCCTTTAGTCCTGCAAAGTCACCTGGGGAAAGAGGTCCAGCCCAACATGCACCTTCTTCTCTTGACCTGTAGTGTCTATCTCAATGCATATTAAACTATTCTGGAACATTTTCTGTAATTAATTCGAGTTCCTTTCCCCACAGGTTAGAGCCGATGACACAAACAAAGTGCTTCTGGACTCAGCCTGTGATGAGTGCAGTCCCGGAGGCTCAGCTCCCACAGGGTCTATGCTCTCTGGTAGTGGCAGTGAACTCTGAGGGCTGCGACAGTAAGAAAGTTGAAGTCCCCTCCACTTCTGAAGCACTAAAATGCCATAATTTCAAGCATGTTTGATTAAAAAGGAGAAAACTGTATTTCAAGAATGTGAACTGCTGCTGATTGTAAGACTCTGCAACCAAATGCATGCATAACCTGAACTGAGCAAGGATGAGAAGTCTAATTCCCCTCAAATTCATGAGTTTCGCCTCAATTCATTGTTCTTCTGATTTGATCTGAATTCCTCATCTACTCTTCCATAAAACTTGTGGATGATAGCTTTGATTTGAATATTTCACCTCTAATGAAAACAAGCATTCACACATCTCCCTGCTTAGGTGGGATTTCTCTGAGTCTCTTTCTACTGTGGGGAAAGGGGAAAAAAACTATTAATTCCCTATTGCCATCTGGACCTTACCTTCTCAGAGGTTACTCCCTTTCTCTCATATCACTCCTCTAAATAGAGACTAAAAAAAGAAGCTGAAAAATGAACAAAGAACATTCAGGAAGCACGAAACCCTCCTTCAATATTAAGTTTACCGATTTTTTTTCTGGTAAACATCATTGCAGAATTTTTACATATATGAACACTGAAGGCTCCAGACAGCAGCACGTGGCAGAAGAGAAACAGCATAAAGCTTGTGCAGAGAGGCTGATTCAAGAGCTGGGAGCAGCCAGGCAGTCTCAGAAGGCATGGGAAGAGCTTCCTGGGAAGAGTTATTGCAACTCAGAAACTCACTGACTCGGATAAAACCAAACCTGGAAGAAAGCGCTTGTCTCAGGGACACCATGGGTAGGAGGAGAATTGGGTATGACTCCCATTTTTTCTCCTGTTCTTCTTCACCTATTCCTTTTGTATTTTCTCTGTGAGTAAATTAGATCAGCTTGTATAATAAATACTGCCTTTTGTATTTAAAAGTCCCTTTGGTCTTCTTTGGGATGCTCACTATGAAAGGGAAGTTCAAGCCAGGGGACTCAAAAGTTCATTCATTTAAACTTTCCATAAAATTTTCAGGTGGTAAAGTTCAAAACTTAAATTCTGAACTGGTGAAGGAAACCATCACTGGTAGTGAAATAACAGGATCAAAAACTGCTGGGCAATGTTATAGTTTTGCTCATCTGGCAGGCATGTCACTAGGCATAGCAACAAGACTGCAAATAAAGAAGCACATTTGAAATAATACGATATTTTTAAAAGTCATAGAAGTATAATAAAATGTGAAAATCAGAAACTATACCACATGAAATATGAAGTTACATCTTCTCTGTAAATCATCCATGATTCTGTCCAAGAAGATGGACCCTCTGCAGGTGCATTGGCTTTATCTTCTGAGAAGTACCTTCAACTGCCTACAAGTGGGTAGGCATATGGAGGTGTAATGAGAGCTTCTGAAAGAGAGCTCACAAGGACTTAAAAAAAAGACAAAAAATAGCTTCCTCTTTAGTTCTTAGTCAGGCTGAACACCATTAGAGATGATACACACTTCTGCTAAAAACTCTATAATAGTTAAATATTTTACATGAGAGGTCCAGTCCTTTCAGGAAAAGGCACTTAATTATCTTCAGACCATACAAACAGACCAAGGGTACAACTTTTTTTTCTGTAACAGAAGCATTTTAATGTTACAGTTACAGCTACAATGTATTGAATTTCTACGCAGAAGGGTTTCTGAGAAAATTCAGACAAGGATGCTTGAACCTGCTTAATCAAACTTAGCAAAGATCTTTGAAATGATTGATTTCACAGTAGCTGACCTTCAAGCATTGCATGCACAGAAAGTCTCCAAAGTTATTAAGGGTGTGGAAAATCTCATGACAAAGGCAACAGAAAATACAAATGTAACGGAAATGCACATTCAAGATATTCTTCAGGTGTGGTTTTAATTTCAGTCATCGCTAAATTGTTGCTCAGCCTCATTTATTGTCAGCCAAATGTCAGCTCACAGAATAATCACTAAGATCAGCTTAGCATATCTGCTAAACTCACCTAAATAACAGCTGCCTTCAGAGGCAGAGAAGCTAATCGAAATGAAAGACTGCTAACAGTGAGCATAGCCGTGGTCCTGTGCCTAACACTAAAACATGGTTTTGACTTACAACAGGAGAATCAGAGCTGAACTGGTCTAAGTTTTCTCATAGAGAGAAACTAAGAGAAAGTAGATGCTTCAGAAGAGTACTATAAATAAGTGTAAAATGAAGACCTTGTTTGAAACTTGTCTGAAATTTTCAATATACCATTATTTTTGGTTTTATGGAAAAAAATTCCCCCAAACAAAGTCTTTGCAAGCAATTTCAAGCCTTGTATTTCTTTGGGAAAAGAAATTGTGCCCAATACTTCCTTAGAAGCAGGAAAGATTCTTTTTTTACTAGTGCAGTCTCCTAGATGCCTACACCCAGGTTTTTCTCCACATAATCTTACATTATTGATAAAACTAAAATCCAGAGATCAGGCAGTTAAGGTAGTTGTCCTCAAAGTTTTTCCACTTGTGTTTTGCTGTATCTACAGAAATCTGTTGAACCTGGGAAGTCTTAAGTTCCCAAGATGAAGAAAAATTTCTAGTTTATTTAAAGAGAAAAAGAAAAACTTGAAAGCACGAGCCTTAATGCTATGGAAGAGCTTGCAAGCCTAAGCCTTGATACTCCAACAAGAGATTACAGAATTAAAACATATTTTTAAGTCAGTGCTCAATTTATTACCTTGGAGCCCTTTATTTTCATGTCTAGCAGTAGACTTAGTTCATGATTTCTAATGTTAGTTTGGCAACACTGGTTACCTAGCAATTAAGTTAACCTTGGCATCAAAAGGACTACTTTTAAAATAAACCACATATTTAATGCATATGTGAACCCAGATTAGGATTTAAGGAAAACAATAATGAACACTTGAGTACTACCTATCAGCCGAACGGATGACTCTTAAAGGCCCCGATTCTTCAGACATTTTCAACATGCAGTGCTTTACCTAGCTTGATTAGTCATGTTGAAAATAATGGGACCTTTTGTGTGCACCAGTATTGGAAAGATATGCTGCTAAATTGGCAGGAGCTACTATGTATCTATTCTCAGTTAAATAGGCTGAAAATTCCCAATCCTTCTTTGAGTCCTTGACAGTTTTAATTTTTTGCTCTTTACAGGTAGCGTTTTGGATGTCAGCTCACTTCTCTGCTAACTCAATTGTTTTGGTTGATTGTCTCTGCTAAACTGAAAACAGCAATTTTCTTTAATCTGCAGCTTTTAAAATATATTTCCCATAATTACTTGCAGTATGGTATTCCTCCCTGCAGTATCTGCTCTGTAATTTGCAATGGATTTCTAGCTGCTTTAGTGTGATCTGCAATACCAATTCATTAAAACATTTTGGATGAATCTTCATGAATATTTGATTTGGTAGCAAGGCTGTAGATTTTTACAAGAAAATGCATCTGGCTTCAATCAATTCCATAGTCATTCTTTACGATATTATTTTAATTCTATCCCTTATGGATCACTAATATCTGCAGCAGCTGCATGTCTTCTTTTAAGGACACTTTTTGAAAAACAGATACATTTAAGTATCTCAAAGAGGAAAACGCATCAAAACGTTCTGGTTTTCTAACTTATAAAAATTCATGTAGTTTGCAAAGACACTAAGATAAACTGGTTCAACTCCCAGTTAGGAATAAAAGCGAGATGTGGTAGGGAATAAAACAAAAATCCTGAGAGAAAGGGGTTCATCCTGACTAAATCCAGCTACTTTCCACCATCACTTACGTACCTCTGGAGCAGCCTAACTTCATTGTGTGCCTCATTTAGCATGAAATCTCTTAGACACTCTAATACCTGTTCCTGGAAGGGTAATGCTTATTTCCCACCTGAGGCTTTACTGCCTGGTAGTTCATCCAGATAGGCAGCATTTAAGTCCTGACAGCAGCCTGGGAAGTTAGTTGTGCTCAAAGCTAACTAACTTCTCCTGACCTATTGGTGCTCGTTTCCCTTTCCCCACRTGTCTTTATAAGGATGTTTGAGGGGAACATGGAAAAGGGACTTGTCTGGGTGCTGGTCTCTCTTCATTTGAGAAATATAGCACAAATCACATGACCATGGCAATGAGAGGCTATCTTCTTGGGGTTCTGCGTTCCCCAAGAAGAGTCTGAACCTTACAGAGGACTGTTGCTGGGTGGAAACAAAACCAAGGCTGCAAGTAAGGTTGTTTCCCATAGGCAAGTGTCATAATCACGATGCCAGAGCCAGGCTTTTGCTTGACTGCTTTCCTCTGGCTTTTTCTCCCAGCAGCATGGGGCTCAGCTTTGACATARGGATAGAGAATGCCCTAATTTTCAGACCATGGAATGCTGTGAATTCAGGTATTCTGAAGGGTTCAATCCTCTTTAGACTGGAGGAGCACAGACCCGTCACCTAACTCATCCTACTTTCTGAGCAGTTTCATTAATCATTAGGCTATTAAATTAAAGATAAATATCACTGCTATCACACAGCTCCATTAAAGTTACCAGCCTCAGAAGAACAGGATTAGACTGCAACATGAGTGACAGATAGCTAACATCAGAAATCTGAATCATCCCTTAAGGTTGCCTAAATTCCCTACAGAGTCAAAGGGAATCACTTCAATTAAGCATACAGGCTTYAACCAGCATGGATTTTACATAACTTTTTTAATGGCATGGATTCAGAAACTAGGGGAAGCAAGTTCCGATCTGGCTGTGGAACAACAGAATTGGCTAAGAAAGAACTGAAATGCCTATCTTGAAATACACATCATGATCAAACTATTTTGTGATTGCCAGAAGTCAAATCAGGTGACTTATCTTGGTGAAAAGATAGTCACATTTTGCTGGGGAAATAGTTTTTTACATTGTTTTATGTGTAAGATGCTCCTGTGAAAAAAATTACACGGTGAAGAATCCTTTCTAGATACCCATTGTTCTTTGGTCATCCCTTTATCCTCATTTTCAACATTCTCTTACCTTCCTTTCCATTAAGACAGGGAAGATGAAAGGCTCACAACTGTTGTGGTTTGGCTAAACTCTGTGGCTAGTTGCAATCTAGAAGCCCTCTGTTGTTTGCCATGCAGATGGCAGGCATCACTCTGATTAACATGCAGTTAATCTCATAGATATGTGACTGAATAGAAGGTGAAAAGCTCAGGCAACTGTTTGGACAACACGGGCTATAAATGGATTTCATTAGTACTGCACTAATAACTCAGTGTATTAGCAGAAAGAAAAAGCATATAGGAAACACATGATGGAAGCCTTTATCAGGGTACTTGTTTGTTTTCATTCTGGGGTAATAAAGCACTGGAGTTGATGCCTCAGTTACTGAAGTTGGTGTGTAAGAATAATACAGCAAATAACTGATAAATCCAGACCGATTTTTTTTCTAATTAATTATGAAATTATATGAATTTATTTTTTAATTCTTCTGCACAGCTATGTAACTTCCGCTCACTCAGTTTAGGATCAGTGAACAAAATAGGATCCTGATTCATGCAGTATTTGCCAAATTCCATTTTTATATTGAAGTTAGAATGTCATAAAATGTGGGATTAGTGATGAGTGTCAAGGCAAATAAAACAATTTCCTACAATATACATTTCTCTTAAAATGCAGGCAGCAGGAAGGAAAGAAGGAAAGAAATTATTTTACAAGAAGGGTTTTTCAAACAGCCACAAGGCTAGCTGTTGCATGCTCTCACTTTGAGTAGGCCCTTTAACAGAAAAATTATGGAAAAATGCACAGAAAAACTGACTTACTGGTGGATTCCTCTCATGCTTTTTTTYCCCCCCCTCTGTTTAGAGCTCTTTGCTTATACAAGGCTTATGGCGAAAAGCAGAGCAGCTGTGGCTGGATTGCCACTGGGACAATGCTAATTCGGTGAAAGGGAAAGATGTTCTTTACAGTGTGGTGGCAGATAGATACAAGAAGTTTACTTGGGCTCTACAAGTTTACTTGTCTAGAGACAAGCACTTGAAGAGAGGTCCATCACAGACTACAAAATCTACTCAGGAAGCCTTCTGGACTGAAAATGGTCAGAGGCTCAGGATGCTGGGAGAAGTTGCTGCAAATGCCTGCCCTGGTCTCACTCTTCCCGAGGTAGCTGCTCACAGCCACCACTGGGAAAAGAACACTTAGAAAAAGCAATTGAGCTTTTCTTAGTGGATCGAGATTTTAAAGAAAAAATATTTCTGCCTCATAATTAGACAGAAGACTAGAAAAATTTCTGGGTATCTCTAAGAAACATTTGAAGTCATTTCATTTAGATAAAGATGTCAGTTAAAAAAATTTTAACTCTGAAAAACTTACTAGGGAAGTCTTCCTCATCTCTGACTTTACCATTATAATATATGCCTACAGGTCTGTAAGTCAGATCCTTCCTAACATGTTTTCCCTTAGAAAGTTTCATGTATTCCTTTTGCTGTCTTCACAGAGAAGCTCAATTAAGATCTTACAGTATGAAACAGTTAAGCAGTGTACAGGTATATGAGCATTAACAACTAAAACTACAGCATTAATTTTATATACAATCTTGTCTATAGTATGTGAACAGTCCAAATTGCAATGCTGTACAAATGAATATGAATAGTCAGCAGTGAGACTGGACTGTTACATCACACCCAGGGAACTATGATTTAGCACGTACAGAATATTTTCATCCTCAAAGAGTTTCATGAGCAACCACTCATTCATCTCTGAAAGATGCCTCAAAGCCAAGCAGGTAAACATTACATGAAAGACAGAAAGACAGAAAGGGTAGGGAAGTTAAGTGGCTTACCCAAAGGCAATCAATAAAAGAAAGTCAGTATCAGAGGGCTTATAATCACAATTATAAGCCGAGCACACCTAATTGTATCCAGACTGCATTTAGAGGAGGAGCCTGAGGCCGTACAAGTCTAAATACTTGTGTCAGCATTGCAAACATGAGGTTGTGGTGACCTCTGGAAAAAGCCAGGGAAAGAAATTCTGGATCATATTATCCTTTAGTGCAGCACACCTGATCCAAACACCTCTGTAACTCCTTTCAGGAATGTTTCCACCATTCCTTGCAGTATGATGAATGCGCATAGAATTATTCTGAGATCCCTGAGCACCTCTGCCCTATGATTGAGTGGGATTTGTTGACAAAATAAAAACTCCCATTGTCAGCAATATGGATTCATGAGATCAGTTAGTGATGGAGAGCAAGCTGGGCTGAATCTGATAGTTTCCTATCCTGAAAGCATCAGGTGGATGTGGATCCCACCCCTAGCTCTCATTATTTGACCATAAGACTCCATTTTCCCATCCCTGCTCCTTTTATCCCTGTCACTTCCATCACGTGGAATCTCTCTCAAAAGTTCAGTCTTTCTTTGAAGCTTACTCTTCCCTGTCTGCCCCACAGAAAACAAAATCCTTTGTTCATGCCTGTATGAAACACAGCTTTGACTGTTGCCTATTGACTGTTCCTTCATGGTGAGGGAAATCATCTCATTCTCTTAACACCATTGTCATCTCTACTCCTTATTAACTTCATCGCACAAACTGTTCGTGGGAGTCCTACATTCTCCATAGCCCTTCTGCACAGCAACACAGTTCTACCTCATCTCTCACAAACTTTATTAACCAATTTTTCAAACTTTTTCTATGCCCTTTATCTCAAATCACATCTGTGCAGTTCATGTTGCCCCTCTCTCCCTTCTACACCTGCTCTTCTACACAGCAGCTAAAAGAAAAACTTGCTGTCTCCTCTCCATCTCTCATTCCTCCCACCCAAGCCCTCTGCACTCCAGAAAAACTCACATGTCAGCACTCTTTCCCTGCTTACTAAAAGCTGAATACACCAAGGATATTAGCATAATTGAGCAACTCACATGACTGCAACCAGGTGAAGGTTTGGGGTTTTGAAAAAACTTTACCTTGTTCTCTTTTGCCTTAACCTCAGCCTGTCTTTCTCCACCCACACACGATCAATTCCTTGATGATTTATAAAGTTGGTTTTTACATCTATCAAACAACATAAATTAGATTGTAGATGCTATAGGGCAGAGCGCTTGCCTTACTTCTACTCATTTTTCTAGCACAGTGGTTGACTACACAAATAAGAGTTGCACAGTTCTTTGTACTTCTGTTCCTTCTAATTTACCATTCAAAGGCAGTGAAACCTAGAGCATTCAGTGAACTGAGTGAAGGGAGAATCTCCTTGCCTTAGTGGACAAACATCCAGAGCTCAGACATCTCTTTTCTACAGGCAAGAATTGCCAAGCTGTGCCAGCTTACTTATTCACATAAAAACATAAGCTATTTCTCTTGTTTTGGCATATGGCCAACAGTGTACAAATATACAGTCAACCTCTTTAACCATTAGCAAGCCCATTTTAATTGATTCATATTGGTGACTTTGTGGAAAAAAACGATAAGGAAGAAGTAAGCTTAAAGGATTGAATTTCCTAGCCTTCAGAAGCATTCCTGGGTTTTGTTTGGTCTTACTTTATTGTATTTCTTTTTCTTCCTTAGTTAATGAAGAATAGTGCAGCCTGGAAAGCTGAGCTTATCTCTGCTTTCAATGAAGAAACCTTGTCAGTAGAATTTGTCGATGAGTGAAAAAAGTGAGCCCACAGAGACCCGCTGGTGGGATCCTTTTCTGAGATGAATCTTTTCTGTTTGCAGATATTTCCAACAGTTAAAGCCATTCACCACTGAGAGCCAGTCTGAATGGTTGTAAAACACTTTGCAACCCTGCAGAAATACACAGGAGACAGTATCTCCAGTACTGTAAATGAACGTATCACTCTCAACTTCAAAGGAACTAAGATGTTTTGCACCAGGTGAAGACCCAATCCCGTAGGAATTTCCTGTCATGCCGGTGTTCAGTTGCTGTTGCATGTCTGGCTTCAGCTGATCTGGATCAAAAAGGTTCCCAGTCCCAGCTGCTTCTCACTGTCTTCAGTAAGGTTATCCCTCCTGTTCCCCACGCTCCCCCTCAGTTATGTGTACATAATTGTTCCCTAACCCAGTTCAATCAAAACGAAACAGGTTAGTCAAAAACCCCTACTATTTAAAGTGTGTGAGCTAACCTGGATCATTTTGACTGAACTGGGTCAGAGAGTGATTATACGTGCAGTTACACCAGCTGAGTGAAAAGGAAGGGGGACAATCTATTTGCTTGGCTTAGTAACAGTCAAAACAAGCCATAGGACTTCAGCTTTATGTGAACAATATTCATAGACTGGCTTTGGATGGTTAGAAATTGGCATGTGGTCTAAGAGATGTCTCACTGTGCATAGCTACCTTCCTTTTCATGTGGTTTCTGCATACCTGAAATGCCCCAGCAAATCCTCCTGAAACTGTAATGGAGTGGGCAAGTGGGCATTTTAGATCTCCCAGCATGCCAATGCCTTGGAAAGTTCTGCCACACATGCTAAGTACCGGCAAAACCTTGCAACCAAAATGGTTGAGAACAGTGCTGGGGGAGATTCAGGGCAAAAGCTAACATGTATGCCTTTTGAAATCAGCCTGATGGTTTTATTCTGGCAGATAGAGGCAGCCTCCTTTTATCTACTCTGAAGAGGAGAAAGGATTTGCTATCAACATCAGTATGCAAATGTTACTGTGTCCTGTCTAACAGATTTAACTATTCTTCAAGTGAGGACAGTTAATGTAGACATTTCTGTTTAACAGAACGCACAATCTTTGTCAACAGCTCATTTTATATAACAAGCTTGTACTCTGTCTGACCTTTTACTGAGCAGAAAGGAAAACCATGGCAGGAAAACCTGTGTGGCCTTGGATGTGTACCTTTTGGACACACAGAAAACTACACCTTTCCAGAGCTGGGGCTAATATTATTACTCTGAAACTTATTTCCTTCTTGAAAGAAAAAAATAAAAAGAAACGTCTAATGATTCTGCTTGTTTGGTCTGTTACATAGAAACATTTTTCACTACAACTCCTCTTCCTCAGTTGTCTGTTATCCACTACTGACAAGAATACAGGAAACATTTTCCCAAATAAATCAACATTCTGGGAACCATCTGGGTAACAACAAAATGGGAGCCCAGAGGACTAATAGTCCTGCTTTGCCTAATTCACCCTGGTGTCTGCTTCTTTTCAGACTTAGAGCAGGAAACCATCTTGTTTTGCAGACACCATCACCTGCATTCAGCACTACCATGCACATTGAAAAAGGCCCCTGTGTCCCCAGTTGAGTGGCTTCCTGGCCATACAACATGAGTTTAGTCATTGAACTTATCTGTATCTCCTTTGTAAAACAGTCTGAAGAATATCATGGTCTCAGGTGAATCAGGAGGCTGAACTAGAGGCAACTTTAAGCATTTAGTACAGGTGCCCAGACAATATTAATAAAGATTAAGGGCAGCTGCCAGTTAGTGCTATTTGAAAATCCTGCCTGAGAGCTTTGGTTCACAATCCCTCTCAAATTCAGCACCTCTTCAGACGTGAGAGCTAACCCCAGCTGATGGCAGTTTGCACAGGTATGCTTGGCCAGGAGCTGTGGAGGGTGAGGAGCAGACACGCTGCATGCTGTACGGGCTCTGCAGTGGGTTGTTAATCTTTCCTGCAAGAAAAGGGTGGACAGCTGGAGGCAGTAACCTCTTTTGCCATTGTAGTTAAATCCATCAGAGACTGTGAATCAGAGCCCTCATTATTTTCCACATGAGTGTTCCCCATTTATGCTCTGGTGAAACGATGCATTCAACAGAAAACAAAATGAAGTGCTGAAAGCATTAGACTCTTTAATAACAGGAGACACCGCAATTTTTTGTTGTTAATCTGCCATAATTAGGACCTGCTGTTAATGTCTTTCAAAATACAGAATATTGAAATATTATTACTGGAAATGTTATCATGGAATGATATGGTGGGATGCAGAATCTCACCTACACCCTATCGTGCATTCCTGCCTGTGTCATGAGTTAGTGTAGGAATAACACAAATGTAGAATTTAAACAATACGGTTTGAAATTAATTTAAGTTTAACTTCCAGAATTCCAGTGGTTTTTTTCCCTGAGAAAAAACTTTTCAAAATATAGGAGGTGTGAGGGGAAGATCACCTGTTTAACTGAAAGAAAAAATGTCTGGTTTCGACTCCAAATTAAGATGAAGTCAAATTCCAAAGTTAATCACAAACTGAAACTTTGGAGTTTCAACTTGTGCTTGAAACCATGGAAGAAAAGTGCTAAGAAAATGTGACATATTTACATGGAAAGAGGAAATGGTTTTCAGGTTACCTGATTTTAGGCCACATAATCTGGGAAGACTTGACTATCTCTATCATTACATACAATTTTTGTTGAATTTATAGAGGCTGAAGCAGCACTACGTGTATATGCATGTGTCTGTGTGTATACATGTATTTTATATCTGTATTATACATATTCACATAGGCATATGTATTTAGACATGCAAGAACAGCAATATAATAAAGAAGTATTAACTCTTAAATATACATATTTATATAATGCCTGCAAGAATGACAGCAAAAGATAAGATCTCTTCTTTACAGAGCAGAGCCTGTTAGATTTAACAGGCAAATGCAAAGCCAATCCTGATTTGCACAGAGGTAAAAAAGAAGACAAGGATTTTTTATAAATCCAGTCTGAAAGAGAATGCCAACCTCCCTCTCCAATACTTTTCATGATTTCCAGAAAAAAAAAAAAAAAACAACACATAAACAAAACTGAAATTTTCATCTTCTACATAGGGTATAGAACTGAAAAGCCCGGAAAGCTGATTTTCCCTTCTTTTCCTTCACCAGCATAAGTCATGCTGCTGGCTCCTTTTGGAGCCACGGTATTCAAACTCCCTGTCATACCCACAACTTGACTGAGACAGAAGGAAGGGAGAGACAAGGGAGAGGTAGGGAGGGCACTGAGGCTTCCTGCTTCCCGCTAAGTCTGCCTGCGGGTTCCCAAGTGGAAGACACTTTTCATCTCTCTTTTACTACTGGGTAAAAACAAAAGTGGTAAGAGCCTGCCAGGCTGAGAGCTGTGATTTTAGTTTTTTGAGATGGAAATACTGCTGACCATGCAAAAGGATGAAAAATCTCTGTTGACCCTATGTACAACCTGCTTTTCAGATGTGTCACAAGRAATGGGATTAGTAAGTAGTGTGAGGAGACGAAACAAAGTGAACACAATCTCATGGCTATTTTAAATTGTGCACATCTTGATGGTTCCCTTCAAGATCATTTTTTAATGGCAAATTTGATTTTCTTATTGCAAACAGAGTGGAAGTAGAATTAGGCATATGTTATCTTCCATTTTATTGCAAGTTCTGTTTCCTTCTGCAAGAAAATAAGACCACTCAAAACTGCTTATGTAAAATCACACTTAAGCATAGAATGTGGCAGCCACAATGAAACTCTGGGAGATTGTTATTTATCATTTTTATTTATGGAAGCCTTTGGTATTCTTGGCACTGTATAAAACAGAAAAAGCCAGAAACAATCTCTTCCCTATGGGGCTTACAATCTATGGCTTATGCTGTGCAATTTAAGACCAGCCTGAGCCTAGAGCAGTGGAGAACTGCAGCATTTCCTGGAGTGGGAGCGTGCCAGCTGCTGCCCTCCTTGCAAAGATAAAGCTTGCACATCTGGCATGCTAAGCCAGCTTTGCTCTTTCCTTTGGGTCAGTGACCATCCCCAGGGATCCAGTAAAAATGTAGGATACAACAGACCTTTGAGAGAGAAGCAAAGCCACCTTGAGGCACAGGCTGTGCAGGCAGTTGTCCAGAGCAGCAGACTGCTAGGCTTACAAAATGGCCAAGATTTTGTCTACCATGTGCAGGGCAGTCTAGATTTGCTGCTGCTGGTACTCTTGCTGACAGAGGGGTCAAGGTAGATGAAGCAATAGTTACTGCAATGTGGGAGCAACTCCAGCGCAATCCCTTTTTCCAAATCTCCCATTTCTGCAGCAGGGGTGGCCTGTCCCTGGCCTCCCACCTTTGGAACAACAAAACTTAGATTTTCCTAAACTGGCTCTGAAAAGGAGACTACTCTGTTATACCTGTACAATTTATGCAGTGCTGTGTGGACAGCCCCATGCTAAGGCTCGATAAACGAATATATTTAAGTAGCACAGTGCACTGTCTTGCAGAGATATTAGTTTGGCTCCTAGAAACACAAATTAATAGTTTTCCACTGGGGCAAGTTTGAATGATGCATTATTCTGACATGGCTATAACCCTTGCAGTTTTGAACGAGTTCATTTGCAGACGGTTTGGATATGCTACATGCTGCTACGCTGCCTGATGTGGATTTATCCTTTGTGATCTCCCTGCCCTCACAGTCTCGTTAGCTGAGTAATGACCCACCCCAGGCAGGTCCTAAATTTGCTTTAGCAGCTCAGACACTGAATATACTGAGTAAGCAGATGGTGTACCCAACTCAGAGTGGTTTAGATGTCATTTTATGATTAAAAACTGTGTAGTGAGCATAATTCTTGCAACAGGCTACTCATGGTAGGCATTTATAAAACTGTATCTAAGGGGAAGAGATAATGCATGTGGGTGCTCATTAGGCAGGAGTTCAACTATAGGTGGCCTTGGAGAATGTGGGAAGACAAGACTGCGAGACCATGTGGCACTTAGAAGTGGCATCAGACAGTGGAAGTGGAGGCAGTGAGAAAGGATTTGCACACAGAGTCAGGAGTCTGCTGAGCCTTCAGAACAGGTTTGAATGTGAGTAGAAAGGCTCAAGTAAATTAGTGTAGGAATTTGGATCTTTCAAGGAGGGAGAGAGGAGGAGAGATCTGCCCCTGATGGGGATGCTGCTACAACTTGTCCACTCTACTCCACCAGAGATCATTCAGTGAGAGACACCTCAGGTTTGTTTGCTGGGGAGACAAACAGCAGAAAAGAAGACAAATTAATTTTGTGAATATTACTTTTCCCTAAAAGGTAGAATATTATGTCATTTTTAATAAATTTTTAGTAGTAATTTCATGAACGGAGAAGAAATAGTCTTGCTCTGCCTATTCAGTACAATTCCCTCTGTTTCTATTCTTCCAAATGGAGGTAGAAAGGAGTAAAGATGGAAAAACAGGGTTCTTCCACACTCCTCCCATCCTTGCTGGCATAGCTCATGGTCCCAGTCCCACAACGGGGAAGTGCAGCAGCCCCATGCGTGTGCTCACTGCCTGCTCTTCTGCTCAACTCTGTGGAGCAAGCCATCAGCCTTACGCATGACTCCCCCTCTCCTGTGGCACAGGGGAAAATGTGAAGAAAGATGGACAAGTCACTAGTCAATGAGTTTGAAAGGAAGACATCATCTGTTACTAATGTTTTAACTGCTGTATACAGGCTGCATGGGTAACTGGTCTTTTCTTCCCGATAGCAACAGGGTACATGAAAGAACACATACTTTTGTCATACTCTTTCAGTCCCGCAAATGCAGCTATATAACCCATGGTACATCTCACACAGAATAAGTTGTTCACCAGTTATCTAGTTGTTGTTTTCCACAGAAGCCTGAATTTATCCTTATTAACATAAAAACCCCCCTATTCTTTCAAGAGCTGTCTGAGGGGGAAGCGGGATAAGTAGTAATGGTGGCGTTGATCTCTTCTCCCAAGTAACAAGTGATAGGACGAGAGGAAATGGCCTCAAGTTGCGCCAGGGGAGGTTTAGATTGGATATTAGGAAAAATTTCTTCACCGAAAGCATTGTCAAGCATTGGAACAGGCTGYCCAGGGAAGTGGTGGAGTCACCATCCCTGGAGGTATTTAAAAGATGTGTAGATGTGGCACTTCGGGACATGGTTTAGTGGGCATGGTGGTGTTGGGTCGACGGTTGGACTTCATGGTCTTAGAGGTCTTTTCCAACCTTAATGATTCTATGATTCTATGATTCGCACTACACATATGTATAAGCACTGATATGTATTTTGGTTCTCTTGCCATATCTTCGTGAAATTTTCATTCCTTTATAGGAAGTCATGGTTAATACAAACAATAAAGTCCCATGTTTCACTCCCTGTGAGGACATGCCAACTTTTACTAAACATAAAAAGGCTGCTATGGCAGAGAGATGTTTTGTCTCAGTTCCTAGATTCTCCAAATATGAACAACAGCTCAGAGTATCTAAGTTGAGGCTTTTTCTGGAAGTTGGGGCTCATATAATCATCCCTAAAATTGACATAGCTTGAATCTCTAAGTACTTAAAAAAATGTTCTTATTCTTTCTTTTTTCTGCTTTCAGAATGTTTTGCCTAAATGTCCTCTCATATAGGTGTCCTTCAGGATCCTCTCCACACTGAGCACAGAGAGATAGTATTCAAACAAATGCATAGCTAGTATCACTGAAGATGCCTGGGGGTGCCCTATATAGAATATCCCATTGGTCAGGCACTCATCCATAGATGTTCTATAATTCTCTTGCCTTGAGAGCGTTCAAACCTACAGAGCCCAGCTCCCAAGAAAATAGTCATCAGACTATTATCACCTTCCATCCTTTTTAGTTGAAGCTGGAGTCACAATGAAAAAAAAAATACAACTTTCAGGATGACAGAGGAAGGTGAGTCAGATTCTGTAGCAGTTTGCTTCATCTAATGAAATTCAATAAATCAGAGAAATAAACAAGATTTTAAAGGAACTTTGGTGTTGAAAATTCATTAGTATATGTAAAAATCATGCTACCATTAATTATGCAATTGTCTCAGAGATGTTGCTTTAGAGCAGCAAAGATGCTGGTTACTTTCACACATTTTTTTCTCTTTCACAATACACATACTACAGAAATTCACTACTGAAATTCTTATTAAATCATATGCTGATGAATGAGCACAAAACTATTAATGGCATATAATTTGCAGAGCAGGTGTCCACTAGAGTATCTAGCAATCCATGCAAATCTTATAGTATACCCTATGTGCTTTGATTTTCTCTGTTAGATGATTGAAAAATATTCATTAAGAGATTTCTCTAATGAGCTGTGTTCAAGCATAAAATAGGCCACTCCTTTTTATAATTTAAGTGTGGTTTTTGGAATATAAATATCCTCCAATTCCCTGTAGGAACTGATTTCAAATAGGGATTTTGTCTTAACACAGATTTCAAGATCTTTGAAGGGTCTTTGAAGTTTATAATTGGGTCCAAGCTGAAATGTGATGTCATTCACTCAAATACTGGAGTTTACTCTGCTTATGGCTGGTGGAAAAGATACACTTTATTTTTTGAGATATATCCCTAAAATTCTTTGGATACACACTTAGGCAGAAAGTTGGGAGAATATTCGCATTACAAAATCAGTACAGCACCCCCTGAGCCTCTGGTCAGTTAATCCTGGATCCCATTCATACAATTACATCAGCCTTACTCTCTTTATTAAAGAGAGGGCTTTTTGTGCTCTTATTTATTCTGTTTTCACTTGCAAGGCACTGAGAATGCTTAAGTAGAGCAATGGGAAGTTTTTAAGGATATACATAAAGGCCAAATCTTATGAAAAACAAAATAGTCTTTTCTCAACTATGCAGGTGGAAAGCACAGAGTGAAACAGCCCTCTGAAATACCAATCTGTATTGCTGTTATGCCTTTCTGAAGTCTGTTAAAAGTAGAAGCCTTTGCAACATGTCCTGGGAGTGAAACAGATCTGAACTTCTGGCCTCCTTGGGGAGGTAAGCCTAGCTGGAGACATCTCTTGTCAGAAGTGGCATTTCCGAGCTGGATGAGCTCACTGTGATGTGCTGTCCCTTTCAGGGTTGAACAGAGTGACAGACCAGGAGCATTCTGCTTCAATGAAGTTAAATAGCTAGTTATGTGATGAAGTGAGGGGACTGAGGCTCCTTTCCTTTGCTATTTTCTCTTTAGTCATGAACGAATCATAGCTGATGTTAAATTGAAAACTCACTTTAGGTTCAAGCTCCACCACAGCTGTCCAGCTAGACTCCAAGCTGAGTTGCTGCACTCATCACTGCTTTGGCTTTCTCAAGTAGACATAAAGGAACCTTCACATGTTGGCAAATCAGAAAACCTCACAGGGACAGAGAATATACCTTGGCACAGATGTTTGGCAGATGTGACACTGGGTGATGGTGCATTATAAGCAAAAAAACCACCCACATTGTAACCTGCTGTGTCTTCCAATGGCTCCAAGGATGAACACAGAACAAGGGTCCCATCAGATATAGGCTGTAACTTTGGAATGAGTGGAAGGTAGATCCATTGTCCACTGCAGCTACTGAGCCATCTAACACAACTAAAGAGAGCCTGGTTTCAGACTAACGACTGCTCCGGAGGGACAAGCATGTAAGGGCTCTGCTCCCACAGGATTGCTCTAATTGTGAGGTTATAACTACATTTCCCCATGCCTCATCTTCTTTTGGCTCTGTGATCACTGGCCTCCTGGTGCACATTCACATCCTCCTGAAATATTGAATGTATGAGTTCAAACCTCTCTTGAGCTCCGAAGTCAGAGCAAGATTTCTTCCTTCCTAGGCAAGTTCCCGAGATGGTAGGCTTTGTGGTAAAGAAGAAAACTGCTGCCACCAAATTCAAGTCAACCATGATCTTAGATAGCCATCCAAATGGCGTATGAGAAAATAAAAACCCCACATTTTTGTAATATATGCAAGGTATCAAGATGATTGAAGTCTAATATCAAGCTCGGCAACTTTCTTCTTTTTCTCAGCCAAAAGGCTCTGGGGACACTCTCCTGAGACTGAGTATGAGAGTACTGTCACAWCATAATTTAATCACTTCTTCCATTTCCTTTCCTGCAAAGTCATCTTGGATGGTATCTTCTGTGCTGAATGGTACACAATCAAAATCCCATTAGTTATACTGTCAAAACCAAATTCATTAAACTTCCCAACTGAATTTAGGCAATTGTTCTTCAATGTCATCGGTGCAGTCAGAATACTTTCTCAATTAATTTTCAGTGAGGAAAAATTCCAGGGTTGGGAGTGAGCAGCAATTTCTGCTCCTGTAAGTCACACTTGCTTTTTCATTGCCCCAGTTTTATTATAAAGGTTCAAAGACATAGTTTTCAATTTCTGTAAACTGGCAGTCTATTCACTGAGACACATGAACAGGTCAGGTAATTAGGCTAATCTTGACAGCCATAAATCACCTGTGCCTTCAAACCTGAAATCGGTATGAAAGCTTGTTTCTCAGACCAGAATTCAAAGAGACAAAACAGCCATTTTCAATGCGATAGCCAGCTCATTTCCTTTTGAAGACACTTTTGATGACTGCCTTCTATTTTTCTCACATCGCTGAAACCAAGAATGAATTCACTGCCCATACCTTAATAAAACTGACAGCTTTACAGCCAGACTAATCCACAGCCATTTCCAAGATAACCAGCGATTTTTTAAGACATAGTTTGCTGTGACTGAACTTCTGCTTGTTCTTTAATCCTCATCACTCAGCCGGGGCTTTCCAGTTGCTGCTCACAGTCCTGTGTGGGTTAACAACATCTGCCATTCATTGTGAGAAATTCACTGTGCGTTCAGTACTTCTTTAGCCATAGTTCATTCTGGCACAGCTTTATGCTTTGAGAATACTCCATGAATAATCCACTCAGATCCAAGCCTCCCTATATAAGGGGCTGGAAAATGCTTGTGAAATGGGTGCTTATAATTGAACAGACCTAAACATTTTGTGAGCTTTTCCAGTGCTTGAGAAACCATGTTGTAAATAATTTTCTACAAATACCTGTCTGATAAAGAAACAAGGGTATTTGGCAGCATTATCACTTAAGCTATATATTTAAAGTGATAGATGGAGTGAATAAACTGTGTAGTGTGACTGGCCAAACATGCCACAAAAGACACGGTAGCCTCCCTTTTCTCCCTATGCTCCTCTCTGCAGAAAATCTGTGTTTGAGGGCCCTTCTGAGTTGTTATACCTATGATCAAGAGAGATGTGAACTCAAGTCACTACTAATCAGCCAATGTCAGTTTATATGCTCAATGGAAAGAAGCACATGCAATGACAAGGTTAGAAGGACTTCAGTCTCTAGTTGTACAGATTTTATGTATATGACATTGAACCAATAGCTTGGGGCTAATACATGAAGAACAGTGAAACAAACTTCTCTCATCTCTCTACTTTTGATACCATACTGAATTACTAAGACGGCATGCCTCCACATCACCTGAATATGGTTTATATTCTGGGTCTGCAGGAAACACGAGAATCTCATCCATTCTATGAGGCTTTGAACTCTGTGTAATCTCACTCGGGGCAATGCTTCAATATCTATGGCACTTTTACACACTTTTTCATTCTCCTCACCACTCAAAGGCAGTTTGCAACACAAGTAGTATGGGGTTGCATCTCCTAATGAGATGGCAGAGTTTATTGCTTACTACAGGAAGTGTATTTAGTTGTGCCTTAAAGCTCTCCAAGTTCTGCTCAAGCCTACCACTTGTCTGACAAGACCTTCACTGTGTTTCTACATGTTGTCTTTTGAAGATGACTACTTATCTGCAACTGAGGATCACGGTCACATGCACAAATGTAAACCATCTCTTGCACACCTAAATCAGGGGCAAGAGAAGGTTTCTAAAGGTATGTGAAAGCCAGTGTTGAACTAGGACATGGGAACTTCTCCCTAGTCTCACGTAGGCATGAAGATCTGTTAAAGATGATCTGGTTGGCAAAGATCTGCCTGTGATAAATTCAGCAAGAGCAGGGCTTGGCAGAGAGAGCCTGAATGGGGGAGTCAGGAGATTTGAGTTAAGAGAAGGGATATTCTGACCCAGACATGGGGTGGGTATGAGGGTTTGCATCTGTGTAAGGCAGTCCCAGAGGCAGGAGCAGAGCCCTTGGGAAAATACACAAAATTTCATTTGGGCATCATGCAACTTCAACTCCTGCAGGCACTTTGTCTCTCACTGGCTATGGAGCAGTTACCGCAGTGATGGGCAAACTGCGTAAGGGCTATAGAGAGGCTCCAGTCAGCCACACATGCAACACATGGAGACTGGACAGGATTCATTATGTCCCCCCTGCTGTTAGGTAACAAAGACTTCTGTTGGGCTGGTAGTATAAAGGTAGTGTATGTTCTGCAGCTATGTGTTGTGTGGATCTGTGATCTGAAATGACCTGGAAAATGCATTTTGCTTTTCAGATGTGTTCTGGCATGCTCCAAAGCACACACAAACAATCATCTCTTGCAAACTGAAAGGCTTTTTGACATACCACTTCAAACAAGCTTATCAAAGAAATACCTGTGGTAGATATGTCTCTGGGCAAAAGACCCACAGCACAGAGAATTAAAATAATGACCATCCTCTGCATTCCCATGTATTTTACCACCTTGGAACTCACAGTGGTTTAGGAACTCTAAGTCGTAACACTCCAGCAAGCCAGAGAAGTATTATTCTCCACTTTGATAGATGAAGAAGCTGAAGCTCAGACTGGCCAGATGACTCACCAGTGTGGCCAGGAGTATAAAACTTCCTTGGAGTAGCTGAGATGAGTGTTACAAAGCAAGCCTAAGAAAGAGCTCCGCATGTATATATAATGTATATCTCCTGCCAGTCGCTTTCACCTGAAGAACATTTCTCCTTTTTCCATTTTTATTGCTATCATTCATCCTGTACTTTCTCTAAATCCACATAAACTGTACTAATTGTTTAGGCCGGTCATTTGCTGTTTTTGTCACACATAATATTTTGTACCTGAGGAATCTTGAATTCATAACTGAATCTCATTGCAGGTGGTCTTGCAGAGGGCATCCACTGACTTTCTTAAGTCATAGCTCATAAATTCTTCTACTCTTCTATTGTGTAGAAGCCAAGTACACTGGGAAAACCATTTTTAGTTAGCTTTCTGTTTCTTTCACATTCTTTGTAGGATTCTCCCTGAATAGTCTACCAGTCCAACTGTTTTCAAATAAATGTTATGTGATAAATCTATTTCATTTGCAGCTTCCTGAACACCTTTGCGGCAAAGCAGAATATAAAATCTGTACCTTGATTCACGAAAATTTCCCATGGCAGTTCAGCTCTGAAAAACCTTTCTTTAAAGGCTAGCACAATATGCTAAACATCCAAGGAGTTCAGTGCTGTTGCCTTTGGATACCACATAACATGGTACCAAAATACGAGAAAGATATAGAACCAGAAATGCTGCACAGAAATGCACTAATTAGATCATTGCTTATTCAAGGGAAGAGATCTTTCATCTCCAGGAACTCAGTCAATTAGGTGAGGTCCCTCACAGTACACCACAGGGGCAGTCAGCTGCTACTAATGATTTTTGTGTGCTGTAGTTGAGTAAACAACCGGTCATCACGGTCTCATTAAGGCTCTTCCATTTCCATGTTTTCTTCCCAGATGCTGGGCTCTGTGGCCTGGTAATGTGTAAAGGCCTTGTCATTACTTTGTGCCTGCATATATCGCTTCTGCTTGTTCCTTCTACTCTGTGCCCACACTGTTTTGTCTGCAGTGTGGGACTGGTGCTGACCCTGCCCATTCAGCCCTCACCCCATCCGCATCATTCTTTTCRTGTCCTAGCACAGCTTCCACTGAATGCGCAAACCTGCTTATAGACGTGCCTCCTTCTTGAGCTCATTTTACCGGCAATGAAACTTCCAGTTACAGAGAATAACTCTTTCAGTTCTGGTCAGATATGATGCTAGTCAGGACAGCAGTCGTCACAACTGGATGAGTTTTAGGCTATTTTATAATGATAATTTACAACAAAGTAGCAAATTCTTAAGTTACACTGACAGCACTTCTACTTCGAGCTGTCCAAATACTTCAACATATTTACTTTTCATTATACCTCTTGAGCCTGTTGATTTTTTTCGTGTATCAATTAATATTTTGTGGGATTTTTCCAAAATAAAAGTATCTGCACACAAGAAATAACTAAAGTCTGAATGTAAATCAGCTTAGCCATCTGAATTCATAGAGACAGTAAAGACTGGCTTTAAAAGCAGATACATGAAGTAATTTGTGGACTCTGGGCCAGACTGTGCTCTCTAGTGTATACCCGCTGTAACTTTATCCTAGAGTAAATGACAACAGATGTGTGATGTGAGAAGCTATAAGAGGCCAGAACCTGAACAGCAGAGCTGGTCAGAGAAATTTGGGTAGAACTAGAGGCTGGTGGAATCAGACATTCTGCTGAAATCTAAAACCTCATCAAATTGGATCAATATCACTTGTATTTTATTTCCAAAGAAAACTAGACTACATCAGTACACTGTTTTATGTACTTTAATTTATTGTTTAGAATATTTCAACGTAGCTTCTTTTACGTAAACAGAAATAAAAATACCTGCAGTGAAACCGAAGATGGAATTCAGTCACTTAAACAGAGGTACCTTCTGCCATTTGAGATGCACTGGCTGGCAGCTGCTGCTCCAGAAAGGAGAAGGTCTCCCATAGGTCCTGTGCACAACTAATATAACACAGGTAGATAGATATAGATACAGTTACAAATATATGGATTAGATGTTTGTATTTAGGCAACTAAATCCCAGCACCAATGATTGATTGTCAATAACTGGGTTTAATGCCTGGATACATTTCAGCATTCAAGGTTAACATCTTTACTTTTCTCTTACAATTAAAGATAAATATGAATTTGCCTGTTTTACAGTCCTTGAACTTATCCCATAACATCTCCCTTAAAATGCATTGCTTTTGTATATACTGCTCATTCTGATGCTTCTTGAGCTATAGTGCATAATATTCCATTGTTTCTAATCAAGAACAAATTATTTTCATAAACAGGTATCTATAATGTCTGTCTATGTAGACTTTATTTGGGACTGTTTACCTTAAAAAAAATTCCAAATTAAGACACTTATTCCAGGAGGAGAGTGTTTTGGAAGTAGATAATGCCAGGAAAATGTGCTCTCATTCTGAGTAAGATCTGTGCTTAGAATTATACTAAATTCAGTAGTCCCGAATATATATATATATATACATATACATATATATGCATGTGTATCCCATCTTAATCCAGAATAATTTTCATATGCATGCATAACCTTGGTTATTTGCACTTCGTTATTTGAAACAAGCTTTTTCTTGTCATATGCTTTTCTTTCCCAACCTTTTCTTTCTTGAAGTAACCTAACCCTTTTCAAACAGAAGCTTGCCAGACCACAGACTTTTTTGTCACTGAGAGAACCCTGGGGTATCACTGAACAGGCACAAAGAACATAACAATGCCCCAAAAGTAAAGTATGCTTTATGTAAGCATATTTAAGCAGCAGAACCTGTCTCATCTCTCAGCTTGAACATATTTCACAATAAGCACAGGAAAATTTGAAAGGGTGGGGAAAGAAAATACTGCCTGTTTTAATGCCCTCTGAAATGGTAATTTGCTACAAAATTAACATTAAGGTGAAGAGAACCATTCACAAAGTACACTCAAAACATAGATAGCTACTAAAGGTTTAAAAAAGAGGAGGTTTTGGTTTATATGTATTTCTTTATGAAACATGGGGCTCATGAGGTGCAGCAAAATGCAGAACTCTGTGTGCAGGTTCAGCTCTTGGTTTAATTTTCTGCTTTACCAGAAGCTTTTTAAATAATTGGAGAAGTCACCCAGGGACTTGACCCATAAAGGGAGCCTTTAAATCAACCCTTAGGCTTCTATAACCCATGAGTATGTGCTGAATGTCGACACAGGTCTCATCCTGGCTGCAGATGGACAGAGGAGATTCCCATCCATTTCGCTCTCAAGAGACAGATTCTCAAGGATCAGTTAAAAAATGCCTGCACCCAACTGAGAAGTGAAACCTGACATAAAGAGCTGAACCAGCTGATTTCTGGGCATGGGAACTCCTAGCAGGCAGACAGCTGAACATAGGGTCTTTCTCAGTCAAAAAACCTCTACACTTACAGAGGATGTGTAACTGTGTGTAGAGAATGGGACCGATGACTGAAAAGCATGTCTACCTCGCTTCTCTCGGCTCATTTATATAGGCAGCCCATCTCTACAACAGAAAGAATTATACTTAGTTTTACACTTGTGAAGTAGGAGTTGTCTACAGCGGTTTTAATGGAGTATACACTGCAATGTCAAAGAGAGAGTCAAGCCCAGTCTTGTTTATGTGGCTAGTTTTTTCCCAGAGACTGAGACCGCCAATTAATTTTGCCCAGATAACTAAAAAGGTGTTGTGGTAAGGATTTGTTTTTCCCTACTGAGCTGGGCTACCGCAAAAAGCGTTGACCTGGAAGCGAGATAGCCACATAGCTTCACCCATCCTTGGACAAACTATCTCTTTTTAACATACCTTTTCCTAAAGAGTGACCAGGAGTTGATATTCAGGTTTTGAAAATTATTAAAGATTGAATTCCGTTCTCATTTAGACCAGTGTGAATAATGCCATTGAAGAATCTGATACACAAACTAATGGCGAATATTTTCTCTGACATGAACACAACTCATTCTTCTGTTATGTAACTTGAACAGATTTTTAGCTTTGTTTTCCTTTGTGGTTATTTCCTCTTTTTTCTTCCATATAGCTTGAACATGAAAACAGATGGGAGTTCTGGTCAATATAGATATTCATGAGAGAGAGAGAAGTTTAATGTGGGGTTTAATTTAGCTAGTACATAAATGAATTACTGTCCTTCTGTTCTTTATCTTTTGGTTATTTTTCTCTTTGTCTATGGTTTACAAATGAACTCTTCTTTCTTTAGTAGACAAGGTCATTGTGTTCCTGTAATTTTCACATTACATTTATGAGGCACATCCTTTTTATTATATCCAGGCACCCTTAACCGAAGCACCAAAAATTAAAAATACAGCACTGCTTTGTACATATGTGGAACACAATGTGGAACAGTCCTACTAAACATTGAGAACACTAGATAGTGTTACAAATACAAGAAACTTATCTATCAATTACAATAAATGTATTCCAGAAGGACATTTAGATTCTTTACTTGATATGAAGGAAAATACAGATACTTATCCAATTACAGCTAAGATACTTTTACAATCACACGGCTTCCTTAAGTGCCTTGTTTTTGCATGCAATGTCTAAATAGACATTGTAACACTGTATTGAATAGCACTCTGTAATGCAATATGGAATAAAATAAAACCCCACTGTGTTTATCATAGAAGACGACTTACAAACAAAAAAGACTTACATTTTACAGTGACTATTCCATCTATAAACATTCTTCAAAATGCCATTATTTTTCTAGCTATAGTTAAGTTTCCAGAGTGATTTCCAGGTTAATCTTGCTTCTAATTGTTTATAATGTTCTGGAAGAGTCTACTTTTGGACTGAACCTCTCTGTGTTTTGCCTCAAATAAATAATATAAAGTTTCTCTTCTTTATTATATGTTTTCCTTACAATACTTCTGTCTCCTTGTTCATTCTCTCTTTTCTGACCTCAGCTGAAGTGAGCGTAAGTAGTGACCTAAAATTACATTCAAGAGCAAATCTTTGTGCAGCAAAACTGTAAATACGTGCACTGACCTTTAAAAATTATGCACAATGAATTCTAAATACACCTGTGATGTTCTGTAAGCCACAAATGAAGAGCAGCTTTTATGAATAATTGTGTGCAGTGATGGGTGTATTTATTCTGCAAAGGCAAAACCTCTAACTCCAAATATTGTTACAATTCTCAAGCTGAAAAATAATGTTTCTGTATACACAAGGGAATACCTCCTATATTTCAGGTTTGATACTTTACTTCCCATTTTGGTATCTGAGACTGCGTCTTACTGGTAAATAAAATGGAGCAGGTCCCATTCTTGGGCCCTGAGGTCAGGTTGCACCATACAGATCATATCTGTACAGCTAAATTATATTTCTGTCAACCACCTCTGAAAGACAATGGCCTTCTCTATACTTCTTAATGGAAACAGCTGCTGGCCTGACCTGTCCCATATGCTGGGCGGGTTTGCTTCTTAAACCAAACCCATGTCAGTGTAAGTGTGCTAGCAACATGGAATGCTCAATGCTGTGCCTTGGCCTTGTTTATTATAGTATTATAGCCAGCTCACATGATTTCTGGCATTTGTTCAACTGGCATTTGATATTCAGTTGATCATTCAGCCTTTCTGCCTTGCAATTGTAGTCTGACTCTCTCCAATAGTACACCATGGATGGCTTTTCCAAGATCTTTTGTATACTTCCTTAGGACATAAAAGTTCCAGAGGAATGTAATCCTGTGTCATTAGTCCATTTTCTATCTTTATCCTCTAATATGTCTTTCCAGAAAGCAGATTTATCTAGATATATCTGCTTTCAGAGTTATCTAATGTTTCTGGAGGGTGTAGACCTTCAGGGGTGGATATGATGCTTCTTCCCCCAGTGTCTTAGGTACAAGATGCAAATATTGTGTAATAGTTCACTGCAGTTCCACCATCCTACTTCACTTAGCCTGCATATTGTCTGGAGCAAGGACTAAGGGCCTGAATCTGCTTTTACCCCCRGCTTTCAGACCTGAGTAACTCCTATGTTATACCTATAGTATGGTATTGAAGGGCATTGGAATAATTTTCCTTCCCTTTTTCACCTTTTTGTCAACTGTCTAATCCAATTATGAATTATGTTAAAGTTAACTAATCATCAGTATGCAATAAGTAATGCAGTGGCATTTAAATGTGATGCTGAAGTGCCATGAAGCAAATGTCTCTAGATTATTAACATGATATAGTTATCTCCTCATGCAATGTGATTTTTATAACAGGTAATGAAAAGCACTTTCCATAAAGTATAACAAATGCTGCCACTAAAACTATCAGCCAGATCTACACGAGATACCTCTAGAGGGAAAGGGAAATTAAAACCTTTTTCTTCCCCATAGTCTCTAAATGGAAGCCTAATTCTGAAGTTTTACATCAACGTCAATGACCTTACACAACATATTTTTTCCATTTGTATTCTTCACTGATTACCGTTCTGGATAAGTGATATTGGTTTGGTGTTGATGTCATTAGACCAGAATTTATACCTTTCTGCCTAGAGTAGTTGGGAGCCCTCAAGAATCAAAAGTCTATCAATACCTTTTCACAGTTCAGTGTGGTATGCTGCCATCACACAGAATTACAAACCTGGAATGATCCCTCTGATTAGATAACATATCAGTGTTCAATGTAAGTCATGTGTGCTCTTAAGCTTTCTTGGTATGAAAAGAATGAAGCATTTTATGTTTCCTTATCCAAGACTCCCACTCAGGGTTTATTCTTGAGCACACCATGATAGCTGAAAGTAAGCAGATACAAGACTTTACAGGGTTTCCAAAACATAATTATATTCTGTTTATCACAAACATACACAGCTCTAGGAAAAAAAAAAATAACACACCTGTCAGAGTTTCCCCACGTCAGCTGCCTTCTCTTCAATATTCACTGGGTATGCTTGAGGGTTCTCTGAGAAATGCACAAACCTCCACACTGAATGTGAAAGCTCTCATCGCACTCATAGCCTTTCTCTTGCTCTCGAGCAAGCAATTTTATTACTTCTTTGGCTTGTTTCACCTGCTACAGCTAACTACATGAGACTGGAGCTTAGCGTTGTGATGTAAACTTTGGGCATAGAAAGTTTGCTAATGGCAAGCCCACCTGAAATGTATCTGGCTGCAATATTGGGGGTTTATAAAAGCATGTTATGAATCACTTCAGTGGGAGCTGAAAAACCTGAAATAGAGAAAGAAATGAGATTCAGGTAGTTCAGGCTGCTTGAGGATGATTTTGAATACAACTGTAGACATAAGCTCATGTTGTATGAATTCATGTCCCTTCCCTGCTGTCCAGCATTCCTTTGTCAGTGTTAGTTCTCCTCTTGTTCACCGCTTTTCAGCCATGGTAGTTTGCAAGGGCAGCTGTTCTGCTCTTGGAGAAATCCAGCAGCCTCAGATGCCAGTTTGCTGCAGAACAATTGGAGAAAGCTGTTTTTTCTTTTGGATTCATCTATCTCAGGCCAAAGCGTTTTCTTTGACTTGTATCACTGACCTTTTGGACTCTGTTCTAGTGCGTCTGCAAAAAAGAACCCCATATTCAAGCCAAGGTTGCAATCTGGACACGGCACACATGGGAAGTCATCAATGTTATAATCTGCATTTAGACATATTCCACAGATTGTTATGTGTATACTAGCTATTAAGGCATATGTTTATAGTTTTTAAATCCCTTAACCCAGTAGTTTCTTCTGAATAATTAAATAGCAGGTGTTTTCATGACAATAAACATAGGCAGTGATTGCTTGCTTATTTATCACAAGATTTACCACAAGATCTCTTGATAACCACATTTCATTTATTGCTTTAAGGAAGGGTTAAGAAGGGTGGCTGTGTTACACCCTTTTCCAAAAGTTTTCACGCTAAACCAGGAACATCCACATTAACACCTTTGCTATCAACCACCACTATATGCTTTTTCATACACATCAGCATTTTCTGCCTGTTTCTGCTAAAGACAGCCCAAATGAGATTTCCTTTTGAGAAATTAATAAATAATGGGCAACCTTGCACTGATTTTAGAATATCTGTTAGAAGATCATTTGCTTTTGCAGATGATAGTGGTCATTTATTTCTTTCACCTGGGACAGGTGAATACTTCCAATATTTCAAATGCTTATAATGGAGTTAGGGTGTAATCTTTGTCCTGCTTAAGTCAATGAGCTAACTCTTTTTGCCTTTTTCTTTAATATTTTCACAGAATGAGAGAATAGTTAAGGTTGGGAGGGGTATCTGGAGGTCATCTGTTCAAGCAAGGTCACCTAGAGCAGGTTGCCCAGGACCACGTCCAGATGGCTTTTGAATATCTCCAAGGAGGGACACTCCGCAACCTCTCTGGGCAACCTGTTCCAGTGCTCAGTCATAGAGGACTGGACACCCAGGTCCTTTTCTGCAAAGTTGCTTTCCAACCAGGCAGTCCCCAGGATGTACTGGTGCCTGAGGTTATTCCTCCCCAGGTGCAGGACTTTGCATTTTCCCTTGTTGAACTTCATGAAGTTCCTGTCAGCCTATTTCTCCAGCCTATTGAGGTTACTCTGAATGGAAGCACGGCCCTCTGGTGTATCAGCCACTTCTTCCAGTTTTGTATCATCAGCAAAACAGTTGAGGGTACACACTGTCCCATCAATCAGATCATTAATGAAGATGTTGAGGAGTATTGCACCCAATATTGACCCCTGGGGTACATGACTAGTTATTGGCCTCCAATTAGACTTCATACCACTGATCACTACCCTCTGAGCTCAGCCATTCAGGCAGTTTTCAATCACATCAGTGTCAGCTCATCCAGTCCATATTTCATCAGCTTTTCTATGAGGATCTTATGGAAGGCAGTGTTGAAAGCATACTGAAGTCAAGGTAGACAGTGTCCACTGCTCTCCACTCATATACCAAGCCAATCATTTCACCATAGATAGTTATGGAGTAGGTTTGGGTGTTTTGATTGAGTCAGCGACAGGGAATTGCTCTGCAAGGCATAAGGGCTAGCAGAGCAGTGTCTCATGCTGAAGCTATTTCAGGGCTTCTGAAGTCACTGAAGATTTAGAACAGATCAGAGACAGAGTCCCTGAGCTTGAGCTTGAGCACTTACAAAGGAGCATAAGCTAGTTTCTGTCCAAAGGCCTTTAAACATGAATGCAGCAGTGCACGAAGGGACGAATCTATCATTTTTTTTACTGATCAAAATAAGGTCTGAGAAAGAAGACCGCAGTCTTTTTCCTCTTCAGTTTAACAATCGAGACACTGAAAGAGGACATCTAATTCTGTTTTAGCCGACAGTAGGGTTAATGCTAGATGGAAGCTATCCTGAATCAACACAGTAAGTAACGGTGTAGGGTTCTTGAATTGGCAGGAGATACCTGCCTGAAGTAACACTACCCCTGCTAAAAAATCTACTACACAAAAAAGGAAAAGATCAACTGGATTGTAGAAAATATCTATCTTCAAAGAGATCTGAGGCAGGTATGTAGAGGTGGCTGTGTATTTCTAACTCATTATAGATTCATTTTCCAAATCTGGAGATCTTTTTCTATTTCTTCATTTCAGTTTAAAAATTATTTGCTACCAGAAAATGAATTCTAATGGTGACCTTTGCCACCATTTTGTGTCAAACTGCTTACTGAATTATAATTACTTCATATATTAGACAGCAAATTCTTTGCAGGTGGTATAGCACTATCTAGGTTAAATTGCTCAGGGGTCATCTGAGAGCAATGTGAAAAAATCATAAAAATAACAGGGTTTCATGTATTTCAGCTGATATGTCAAAGATGGTGAGTTTCCCTTTCAGAAAATACATTGACTTCTATTCATCTTTTTTTTGAGGAAAAAAAATAAAAAATCTAGTGAGAGATTTTGAAATTCTTTTTATGTTCTTAGTTAATCTTCCACAACATTATATTCTACTTCAAAACCAGTTAAGAACAGAAGTCATGACTGTTCTAAGGGAATACAATCTTTCTGGCATGAAGGACTTACAGCATCATCTGTAGTAGTTTTATACTAAAAGGTAGTTATGGACAGGTTGAAAACCGTCATTTAACATCTTTTTTTTTAGTAAACATGCCTATTCTGTATGATGAATGATAGTCCAGCTATTAGAAACACAATACAAAAATAGGTCAGTGGTGGATTACTGTAATGCTGTGGAGAACACGGGTTTGCAAATGGCAGTCTTTAGGGGTCCTTTGAGAAGCTAGCATAAGAATGATTTTACTGAGCCGAACTGGATACACAGACTTTCTCAGTTCAGTGTTTCATAGTAAACATACCCAAGAAACATAGCAGCAATTAATTAGAGTGACTAAAGTCCATGTGAATGTAATGTAATGACAGCTCTTGTCTTTCATTGGTTTTGGCTAAAGTCAGGTGCAAGAACTGAATAAAGATGCACATACACTATCATGCATATTCATTAAAAATGGTGAATTGAAACTGTTTGCCTAATTGTTCTTGTATTTATTTCCCATGGATATGGTTTCAAACAGGAATGATCAGTTAAATAATACATTTATAATGAAGAATTAGCAAATAAATGTATGTTTTTCTCCTTGTGAAGAAAGCTATTTCCAAGTTTTACTCATCCAACTTGCAGAAGAAAGGAACATCATGTGATCAGCATGTTCTAGCACAGTTCAGATTTTGCATATTCCTGACAGCAGAGTCTACACATAAAAATTATTTACAAGAAATATTTGGTGAATAAATTTGAATTGCAAACATGTTTTATTTTTAAACTAAAAAAAAAAAAAAAACCACCAAATAATTTTCAGGTGATTTGACTATGAGAAAAAGCTAAAATAACCAAATTATTAACTGACGATTAGCTACTTAGCTTTATCTGAGATATTTTTATAAGTAATTCTAAATAGGATTGCAGTTCACTCTTTGTAAATATCACAGATTATCACTGGAAGAATTCAGTTGTTTCAGATAGTCAGATGATGGCATTGATTGCTTTCTTAACAAAGTACACGTGTGTAAACAAAAACTAAAGTCTTGTTGAGCTTTTTTAGTTGCTTATCACTTGATTATGAGGATGATCACTTTTAAAGAAGTTAATGTTTGTATTAAAAGGTAAATAATTACTTATCAGATTGTTTTCTGCAAGGCAGCTGTTTTATGGGTTAAGTAAGCCCAGGCAGGCTATACTGATAAACAGCACACCCATAATCTGGCCAAGCAATTTACTTATTTTGTTTTTAAAGGGTGATCAACAGGTTTTCCCAGGTTGGGCTGTTTTTGTTTCGGCATGCCTTGTATAAAGAGTTGACTTATGTCTTATGTAATGTGTTTGATTGATTGATTCTTTTTCTCCATCATGCAAATCTTGCAATACCACATGATAAACATATTGTTTTCCAGCTGATCAAAATCAGTATTTCATGTCATAACTTTTATAGCATCACATGTTACAAATGTGGCATTTTTATCAATTATTTGAAACTCTTTACTGGCCACTATGAGAGAAAATATATTTCTTCTTTGAAAACCTCACTTCCCTTACTTCCGTGGAATTTATAGCTAGTTATTCCAACTAGCGACAATTTTTCTCTTCCTTTATAGAAATGTCCCTCAAATCTTTCCAGAATCTGACCATATTTGAGTGCAGTGATTTGAGTGGATTGCCACAAGACAGTCATTCAATAGCATAGTCTTGCTTTAAAATTCCAGCAGTGTCTGATACTGCATACAGGTAATATTAAGAAAGCATTTAAAAGTAGCGCTAGCTGCCTTTCAAATTCTTCAGTGAATGAAAAAAAAAGTCGCTAACTCAAGTAAGCACTAACACAGAAGTGTAGATTCATTTTCAGTATTCAGAAAAATTTCTAGTAATATTCTTAACTCTACACCTGTACACTTAGGAACCTTTCCAAAGCCAGGAAAGGAATTACACCAGTGTAACATCCCTGGCCCAAGCACTCAATACGTCTCTTAACAGGTGTAAATCCCTGAGGCTGTAGGGTAATGCCGATCACACTAGCTGAGGACTCATTAGTTTTTCACAGTGTGTTTCAGCATTCATGTAGAAGATATTGGCCTGGGTGATTTGAAAACATCCAAGAAGAAACTGATAGTGAGATTAATCATGTCTCCTAATTTCAGATATTTAAATTTTACAAGTGAGATTCATTCATGTAATCTGAATTGCTCTATAGAGACCACTGAATGTGTCTAAACGTGACTCCAGCTGTTGAATATTTGGGCAACTGAAGTCTTAGAACAGTTTATAGTCAATACAGAAATATGTTCTCTTAATGGTGGATGTTTCTCTCCATTCCTCTTTAAAATGCGACAAATAATTGCTTCTGAAGATGAAGTTTTGTCTCCATTAGCAAGAAATACAGTCTAAATGAACCTCTGTTAGCTCTAATTGTCAAGACCTTAGAGGTCAAATCATTTGCTCAGACTTCAGTGCCTAGGGGCATTTGAAACTCTCAGGGGTATATAAGGGAATACGTATTTAGCTTGCCAGATGTGGCACAGGATCTGTGGGAAATTTTCTGGAGTGGCAGCTAGGAGCTAGGCAGGCATCTCTGGGCAGCTCAGATGGCTTTGGATCCCCATGTGGAGACAGTAGAATCAATATCCCGACTTTGACACATGTATATCTGTATGTGAGGTGAACCTCATCCTAACTGTGATTGCTGATTTAAGTCCATCATTTAGTTCTGCATTATTTCATACCACCAAACTCTTGCACTGGGTAAAACTGTTGGGTTAGCAAACTAAGTTGACTGACTGTTGGGTTGTAGGGAATCTCTAGGGCCTTGGTGAAACCTGTAGCAGCCTGGACATCATTATGCTCTAATGCTGAGAGCTGCTTGCATCCTTCTCAGGAAACAAGTTCTTTGAAGATGCTGCTTTATTGGTCACCAACTCCTGGTGGAAGCGCCATTAAAACCATTAAAGCCATTAAAACTTGTATTGGATACATTTAGTTTGTATCACCTACTTTCAAGACTGCTACCACAAGGAAAAGATTTAGACATTTGAACTTCTTTTTCTCTTTCCTCTTTTTTTTTTTGAAAAAAAAATGCTTGGTTCCCTTTTCAATTGTTAAATTCAATGTCTTAAATTGGAACAGAGAAATAGAAATTGTTGTGGACTTCCTGGGCGTGCCACAGCCAGCTTTTGTTGCAGTCATGCAGTATACGTATGTGACATGCAACAACAAGAAGACTGGAAGGCATGCCTGTGAATATATTTGTGCATGTTTGCTTTGAATTTTAATGCATAAGAAAAAAGTTGCCGCATTGCCACAGAGAAAATGTTCAGCTGAGGATTGCACTGGTCCTCCTGCTTTTTCAGGAATAAAACCTGAGTGGTTTGCACAGCCTCTGCATAAAATCCATGCTCACGGGTCCTCACAATTACCACTCCACTTCACTTAGTTCTTGTTATCTTTTCCCTTCTCTCTTTTGCACACCTTCTCACCTCACAGCCTAAGTTTTTAACTGTGAAAAAGAACAAATATAAATATATAACCACATTAGCAGAACCAGAAATTATTACCAAGTTAAATAAGGAAAAAAAGTATTTTCTCTGTGTCAGTGCCTGCGTAATTATTCTCACATGCAGAGAAGAGCAAGAAGAGGTAACGTGTTAGAGACTGTTTCATTTGGAAAGTGCTTTGTTAGCTTTCAAGTAGGTTACACCTCATGTGATTTGGTGGAATTACTTTCCCTTTTTCCTTTTCATCCTGGGTAAGAGTGAATATTTAAACACTATAAAGCATGTATGCTACAAAAACTAGGTTAGAGGAATTTTGTGATTATAGAAGTTCACCCAGCTTTTTTCCCAATTAATTTTCAAAGCTTTTCAACAACCGTTGCTGGCTTGTAAATTCTTGTTCTCTCATTATTTACTCTGCTCTGCATGTATAACCTGCAATATATGTATACACTCCAACATACTAGGCTTACTTCCCATTTCAGCTGTATCGCTCTCATGCCAGTGATTTTGGTGGAGTTATCCTTGTTCAGGTCAGTGATGAATAGAAATCAAGCCTTTGTATACAGAATATTTAAAAAAAATGCATAATTGAGAAAAGAGAGCAATGTATTAACAGCTGGTTGCTTTCTAGTAYTTTTGCGTTCCCACTGATTGCAGTGACAGCGAAGCTGATGAACATCTTGTTCAGTTATACTTGCTACAGGGGGAAAGCTCTGGGGCGGGTAGAAGTGGAGCTCTGATATGAGACCTGGCCCAGCTATCTCCTCCTGCAAACCTGTGTCAGGGTCCTCAGGCACAGAGATTAAAAACAAAATGTTTCTATTTTGGTGCTTTATCATAATTACGCAGGTTTGAAAACATTAGCCTAATTTTCTTATACATATTGACAGAGGATTTTCTTGACTCCTAGGTCTTTTTCTAATTACAAATCATTTTCCCCCCTGTCTCCCTACCCTGTTTGTTTTTTTTTTAATATAAAATAACATTAAAACATTTCTTTTGTGGAAAAGCATCTCTAGGATGAATACTAGTTCTCTTATTATAGTCACATTTCTTTACTAGTACTAAAATGTGTTAAAAATAATACAAATATTCATCTTTTTGGCATCTTTACACACAAAGCCCTTTAAGAGGCAAGGGCCTCAATTTTCAAACAAAAGACAGATTTTCAGAATGTCATTGCTTTGCACTTCTGCTTACTGGCCTCTTACAGGAAGCCTCTGTTTAACTTCAAGCCATGAAACACACATGCTTGCAAATTGCTTTGGATAATTGCAGTCCCTTCAATGAAATTTTATCTGTATGGAGCACCTGAAATAGGACATCTGAATGACTTTCTAAAGGTCTGTTTACGAAGAACATGCTTTTTGTACCAGTACCTAAAAGACCATCTATTTTTAACACCAAAGCAATAAGTTTTTTCAATATATTATGAAAGTCTGGTTTCCATGCGAATTCACATTCTTCGTATGATTTCCTTCACTTCGCACCTGAAAAAGTGCATGAAATTCTGATTGTTTGCCAAGTGATGTTGGTGCTGTTGGCACTTTGGAAACACAGGGAAATGTGATTCTTGTCTTAAGGCTCAGTTCAGCCACAGAAAATGGTTCCGACATGTCTAAATGTATGAAAGTAAGAAGATATTTATTTGTGGGCTTAATATAATAAGAGTGCTTGAAGGAATGGTTTGGTTGCAAGTTGCGAGCAATTCCGTGCATGCAGAAGGAGATGTTTCCATTTCTCTAAAAAAGGGTGGAAAAAGTTACCTGCTATAAAGCTGAAGTCCCAGGCTCTTAAAAAAAACTCAGAATTGTTTCTAATAAACATGTTTAGGATGCCAAATTTGGTGAAGGACAGTTTTTTCCCACCAGCACAGTTTCTCAACCCAGCTAAATTCTAATCTGGGGGGTAGCAGTTTTCCCTGAAATCACTCACCAAGATGAGCAGTGAACCACCAGGCTCATTTAATTCTATTGTGGTGCATATCCATGAGAGAACTTAACAGTTCTTCCAGCACAGAAAGGGAAATACCACCAGCAGTTGCAGAGAGCCAGAGGCTATGTGGCTTTTGGAGTAGCAGGGAGAAGTTAAATAGACTGGGAGCTGGCTGCAGAAAGAGGGCTCAGTGGCTTGGATATTAGGATGAAAGGCTCAGTGCTGGCACAAGAAACAATATGTTTCTGGCAAAGGGGGCTATAATCGCCATGAAAGAGCCTTGTGGGTGGCCCATTAAAAAGGGGGGTTACAGCTGGGTCTGAAGGAGACTGGCAGAAGAGGGTTCCTGGCTGTTGAATTTGCCAGCCTGAGTATGCTTGTAGCAAGGCAATGACCTACAGGGACTTGGCTGGACAAACTCCATCTCTAACCCAGCAGGCATTGGGTTGTCTTTAGGGCTGAATGAAGTATGGTGATTTTACATTGGTTGGTAATCAATCATTTGTATATACAGAACATGAAAAGAATATTCCTCAGAAACAAAGGTTGAGAAAGGGTACCTTCATTACAACAGGATCAAGTGAACACAGAGCATTCCTGAGAAAGGCTTATTTAAACACATCTGTAATCCTCTAAGTACTAAGATTGCACAACCTCCTTAGACTATCTTTTCTAATTCTCTACTCACCTTAAAATTATAAAGTATTTCCAAGTTAAAAAAAAAAATGTAGCAAATTAAGCTATTTACTTGTTGCCCTACCCTCTGTGGACTTGGAGTACAAAAGAGAATTATTCTGCCAACAAAAAAAACCCAAAAGAAACCTGTTATAGGATTGGAAGATTTTTCCTGTCTTTCCTCCTTTGTTTAGTTTGCTTATATGTAGGCTAAATATAATCATATCTTTCCAAACTTTTTAATGGATCCTGGTTTCCAAAGCTCTTTTTTTGCTGGCTTTCTCTAGATTTTCTTTGACTGCATCTTTCTTAAAATATGATGGCCCAACTAAATATAGTACTCCAGCTAAGTCATCGCCAGATACAGCAGACCAGAGACCTTCCAGACAACACAAAATGACATATGCCTTTTTACAACAGCATGACATAGCTGATTCAGAGTTAGTCTGTGAAGCTTTCTAACTTCTAGGTCCTTTTTGTGTTATTGCTGCCAATCAGTTAACGCTCTCTTCTGTATTAAATACCCATATGCAGTATATTGAATTTCACTTTTATCGAAATTCAATTTCTTTATATCAAATGATTCTTCAGACTGTCAGGATCATCTTCAGTGAACCCTGCCTGCCATCTTCACTCACTCAGTTTTTAATGAAAGTTCTTTCATCAAAACTATTAAAAAATATTGAAGAATATTGAGCACAGGACAGGGCCCTAAAGAACCTGAGTAATAAGAAATGGTTGACAAATAGCTCTGGAGCAGATGTGTGCTTTTAGCTGTGAACCTGCCAAAACCATCATCTATACAAGACTTCCCTGAGAGAGTGCCATGTGGAAAGATCTCAAAGGCCAAAAGTCAAGATATGTCCTCCTGCTGCCTCTCTCTCCGTACGTGTCATGATTTTCTCTGGAGAAGAAAGGAATTGCAGGGGATGAATATGTTTAATTCTTGACAAATCAGACATCTTTTTTCTTATTACATAATTATCCTTTAGATACTTACAAACTGCTCTTAATAATTTGCTTTTGATTCTTCCTGGCCATCAAAATGGCATATCTTTATAACTCCATTCTACCCTTTTCAAAATTGGAAATATCTTTGCCATCAGGTTCCCTTGGCTTCCATGATTTCTTAAAGAAAATTGCTGCACGGTTGGGAGTTGGTATAACATACTCCATCAGAACTTCCCAAATTTGAGAATATCTAAAATATTCAAAGTTTTTAAGCCTGGGTTCTTACATCTGGTTTTCATACTTATTATTTTAACCATATAGGAGAACTACTTTTTCGTGATATTTGAAATAAAGAAGACTTTGAACTTCTCCACCTTTTTTCACTCATTACTTTATCCCCTTATCTCGTAAGTATTGGGCTTATTCTTGTCTTTTCCTTTCATTCACTTCTAAGATACAATTGTAAGGTTTTCTTCTTATCTATTTTCTCTTGTTAGTCACCTAAACTGAAACATTCCATTGTATGCTCTCAATCAGTTGATTTTTTAATAATAATTTTAACAGTAAAAATGTGTCTCAACTAGTTCAGCCTCCTGGCTCAATTGCATCGTTACAGCTTGCTTCTATTTTTATCTTTCCCCAGAGTCTTTCAACAGATAGGCCTCCGGTTTCTTGGAAGCCATCACATTAAGCATATTCATTTTCAATACGTTACGTTGTTATATACATTGTGTTTTCAGCCTTTGCTATTTAATCTATTGCTCAGATACTTATATGAAGGGGGTCTAAGGAACAGGAGATTCTTGTGTCGTAAGAAGGTAGTCTCATAGATTATGGTGATTAATCATTATAAAATCACAAGCACACTAAAAATTTAGATAGTAAAATGTGTATTGCTTTGCAACTTGCTTTTTAAATGAAAAGAGAACTCCAGCTACGCTGAACATCTCGGCGCACACTGGAGAGTTACTTTCACTGTAAGCTAAAGTAACTTCCTGCACAGTGAACCAGTCCTCTTTCTCTTCTGTTGAGATTCCCATTCCCGTGAGGAAGGAGACCTGAGTGCCTTTTGTATTTTCCTGTGCCCTGTGCTGAACAGAAAGCCTGAGGTCTTGCCTGGCATAAAGGAACTGAAATAAGTAGACAGTGTATGCAACAGTGGCTTCTGGGAATGGTTTCAGGACTTTGTATTTGCTAGTTGTTTTGTGCTTTTTTGTCAAAGGGTAAACATTTCAAGCTAAATTATTCAGAAGGGATTTAGGATGTGTTTTCTTTAAATTCTGCTGAATACAAATGCGTGGAGAGAAAGAAAAACCAAGCATTCTGCTTTGGTTTTGCATTTTTGTTCACTGGGTACACTGAGATCTCTGAGGAGAAGGATTATATAGATGTGTGGGGTAATCCAGTTCCCTCTCTTCCTGAGTATGGTTTTCATAGGAAGCCACTTCAAACTGCTACTTGAAGAGGGCTATCTCAAGCTCAAAGGAGAGAGGGCTATCTCTCAAAGGAGAGAAAAGAAAAATCCTGGCAAATGAAAAGCCATGATAAAATCTGGGGTGACTCTTCTACCAAGACCATTATGCTAGCGACATTTCTTCAGCAAATAGAAGACATTGAGTACTTTCCCGGAGATGGTATTATGGAAAGGGGTGGCATATTTTAGCAGTGCAATCCCAGCATAAGGCCTCAGATTGCAGAGTGAATTCACCTTCCTGAAAAAATATCTTCTTTACAAGTGGGTGAAGGGATGTACCTTAAAGTATAAGGTAGAAACTTAAGTAGGAGACATGTGTTTCTGCGTTATCACGCGGACAATACAATGTATGCATACACATAGGTGCTTGTAACTTAAAAAAAAACCAGCATCAATAATTTCTAGAACCACAACATGCCCCAGCACACATATTCTGCATGAAGCCAGAAAAAAGCCGTTTGATCCCAATACTGTGAATCCTCCCCCAAGGGCTGCTGGAAATGCCATCTTCCAGACTAGTGCTTCCTGCAGCACATGGGAGCAGATGGCCAGCCAGTGCCCTGGGATATGACTTACTGTAAAACAAGGCCTTGACAATGTTTCGTTATTGTAAAGGCTCAAAATTTTAAATATATGTCTTTTGACAAACTTGTGAGGCTGCTTATATGGGAGGTGAGTAAGAGAGGAACAAAAGTTGTTTCTTGACATCTCAGAAAGAGACAAAACTACAAGATACTGTGCTCTCTGGGGATACTGAAGACTTAAGGCTTGGTTATGCTAAGTAACCTGCTGAGCCTACGTGTCTTGAATTCAGCTGAATAACACCGAATGTTTTTAGTAGGGTCACTGTCTTTCTTCAATGTGTGCACAATGTAATCTGGGTAGTAGAAGAAATGGAAACCCCCAGAAAGTTATGCTTCCCATGGCACACTGTCCCCAGGAGAACAGTGTACTGCCTCCTTTTAAGATTGGGCCTTTTGGTACTCTGGCATTCATCCGTGCTGAGCATTATTCCTCTCATCTGTTATTATGGGTTTGGCCTAATTCCATGTGATACGGAAGCACATGTTTACCTTTAAACATGTGAACCATTGTGCTGACTGCAGTACAATTACTCTTTAGCAACTGATCCCAGGACAACAATTCTGTTCCAAAGCAACACATTGTTCCAGAGATTTTTATAATGATACTCTTTCATACTTCACGAAGTCGTAGGTGGCAAGGTACAGGCATGCACAAGAAGCTGTGTACATATTGGCTTTCGACACATGAGGTCCAGGTTTACATCCCTGTCCTCTGTCTCAGCATGATCTGTGATGTTTTAGGGCAGAGTTTACAAGCTAGGACAGCTATTTCTGGGTAGGTTTCAGGTATGCAACTGTGAGAGACTTGTTTGAAACCTTCTTGACATTAACTCTATTAAAATAAATTTCAGTACTGCAAGGGAGCACTACTTTTCCTGTGCTTAAAGTTAAGTACATGCTTAAGAACTTCACTTATCTGAACTTGTGAGCGAGAGTCCCCCAAACTAACAATAAATGGGAGTGACTACTTATGACAGAGCTCCGATACAAAATGTAGCATTGAAAGATAAGGATGAGCTTGGTGTACAAGAATGTAAATACAATTAATTATCTTTATGATATATCCTTTGTGGATTTTTATCATAGGCTTTAAATGTTGCAGCAACCTTGGAAGAATTTTGGGGATGTCCCCAAGGAAGCAATGAATTCCTAATTTGCATAGGAAGGGACAGAGCTAAAGAGAGAGGAAGACCCTGCTGCTGTGCATGACTTTTGATTCTTGAAATTCCTCTCCGGAAGTCAATGGGGAGACATGTGAGACATGAAAGCTTTGTTGGAGGCGAGTTAGAATTGCATTTTGCTGTTTTGTTTTTCCCTTTTCCACTTTGTTTCCAACTCTGATATTAAGAATTTAAGATTTTCTTTCACTCGAATAAGATTGCATTAATTTTCCCCATCATCTTTCCAGTGCTAGTGTTGAGGCCAAGGGAAGCTGATAAATTCAACTCATGTTCTGTCACTGGAGGTAAAGTCTGCAAGCATCAGTCTAATGCTCCCCCCATGAGGTGCACCGTCACACGGGGCTGAATGCTCTCAGCCAGGCTGGAAGGGTCAGCCGGGGCCTGGGAGTGCCAAGTGCTGTATTGAGAAAGTTCTTCCTGGCAGGCACAGAGAACACCCCTTCTTCCAGGAGCAGGTAACAAAGAAAGACCCCTCACAGCAGACGCCCAGGGAACCTTTCAAATCAGTCCATGGCTTCAAGGGAAAATGCAGCAGCTTTCAGCACAGGAGAGAAGGTTGAAACTAAATTAACCAACAGAAAATGTTGGACCACACCAATTTGTGAGATACTGTGTTTGAAAAAAATATTTACAAACCCTTTCTGCAAAGTTGTTACTATTGTAAAATATTCAGTAGATGGTGTTTTCGTCAGAATTAAGAAAAGAGGGAGCTCCTTTAGTCTAATAATTTCCAGGGAATTAGTTCTCTAGTCAACCCTTTGACCTGAGATCTCTGCTGTAAAATACTAGTCTGTTCTACCTATGCTGAAAGGTATCTAGTAGTTTGCTCACTTCAGTAGGCATTGCAACCATGCTGTTGTTTTTATCACTTCAGTCCGTAAGGCTTCTCTCTGTGCTGTCAGACTTACGCCGCAGGAAAGTCACCAGGAAAACTACTTGAAAGTCTGCTTATAACCCAGACCCAGGCTTTAGAGTAGGTCATTAATGCTAAGGAGCAGGCTACCAGGGTGTAATGTTTTCACGGGGATCCATAAAAGAACAGAATACAGACCGTAAAAATATGTATTACAAATGCTAAAGTAAGGTGTCTGTTACCTGACACTCGTGCCTTACTTTCTTCAGACATATCCAAGCTAGACGATAGACCCACCTGTACTCAGTTCATCGAATTATGATTGGATTTGTCATTTGACTGTTACATCTCTTTTCCCTTCCCCACATAATCCTCTCCCAGTTATGAGCCATTCAGCGGGGTTTTGTGTATTTTTGTAAGACACAAAATGCCCCGTATAATTTCTTTGTCTAACAAGCATAGGACCGTGTGTTTGTGAAATGCCATGTTTTCTCTATTCCACATAGAGAAAAATAAAAAGCTCAAACCCAACCTACAAGGTTGTTTGTGTAATAAGGTGCAGTAGGTAAGAATCATGACAGCTGAGAAATAAAAGCAAGAAACCAAGTAATGCTAAATGTAGAGAACCATTTGTTTGAAATGTTTGGAACAACAAATTTGTATTCGTATTTCACTATGAAGTGCAAGCAGTTCTTGGAATAAATTATGAACGTGAAAGCTTGTGAAGAAGTATTTACTGCAACCTAAAACCTGATATTCTTCTCAGATTTAAAAGGTAAGCAAGATGTGGGGAGAGTTGCTATTTTTTCCTGCAAAATAGGTGACAATTACACTGACATTGTTTTATAGCTACTGTTGAATTATTTTTTAGGTTGATAACAAAACAACCAATGCAAAAGATAAGAATATATTGGAAGAGACTAATACAAGAGTGCATAACTCCTCATGTTCCCAGGTCCTTTAAAATGCTCATACTCCACTCTAATGGGAAAAAAAAATGTCCAGGAGGAGAGCGCATTTCATTACAAGGAACTGGTATTCAGCCCCTTGTTAAAGCAGTGTTAAAATAGAAACATGAACACTGTATTTTCTAAATACAGTGGTGTGAAATGTTTTCACTTGGGATGGTCTCAGGCCACATATCACCAATACTATCAAAAGGAGGATCTCCTGAAAAGCTCATCTGATATTTTGTGTTTGTACTCATGTGCTCTTCTCTTTTCAATCCTTTTGGCCAATTTAGGCAAAGCATTTAAAATAGAAAGTGGCATATGAAAAAGTGCACATCGTGCAGTAAAATAAACACTATCGCCATTCTAAATCATGGGGACAAAAGTGGAAACCAGGCTGCAGAAAACTGCAGAGTGTATTGAAAGTACTTTTAAGTAAAGCCTTTCAGATACTAAGAACTGTCAAAACGAGCAAACCAACTTTATTTGGAAGAGACAGAATGCAACTGTGCAGAAAGAATCCTATGCTTTTCTGTAGAAGAGATTCAAGTGCAAAACATAGGACCGAAGCGATGGTAATTCCAGCTTGAAATGGGAAGTACAACAAGTGAAAAGGCTTAGCTTAAAACAATGGTGCCCAAGGCACAGGTCTTCCAAAAGGTCCTAATTAAGCAAAAAAGACTGCCCAAGAATATTAGCATCAGGAAATGGCTCCAGTAGCCTGAGTACCCTGACAATATGTAATTGATAAAATATTAAACTGGTATTTTTAATCCAACAGCAGTTCAGGTTAAGTCATGAACTTGTGAGTTAAGCATGTGTTACTGAAACATCGGAACCTAAATTTTACTCACAAAATATACACTCACAGAGAGGTTATTGTACACAGAGCAAGCACACACCTACTGAAAGTAGGCAGCTGTGCATGCAAAATTACCTCCCGTCTGTGCAGTGCAAAGGAGCTACTTAGATCCCTTCTGTGTTTAATAATGGGGCTCAAAGGAGCTTGGATACTGTGTATTGCTAATAATTGATAAAGGTGCACTGGAGCCTGCATAACTAACTGTAACAGAAAGGGTTATAGCAATGCCTGTGAGCAACTACAGCAAAAAAAAAAAAAAAAGAGAACACTGAGCTGTGAAAAATAGTTCATACTCCTTTTCTTTAAGGCTTTTTCTTACAGTCCTAGTTAGACATGTGCAAATAATTGATTTTTCAGTTTGGTGGCTGAACCTAAAAAATGCTTTCTAATTTGTTTCAGGTAAAACCTGAACTGATTTCTTTTCTTTTTGGCAACATAAAAAGCAGCAGAAACAATATTTGGCTTTCAAGCACTTTTTGCATTTATGAAAATGATCTGTAGCTGGTTTTTTTCTAAATGAAATAGGATTTGATTTCTGCAAGGAATAATCATTAAAACTTTTATTTAAAAAAAAAAATGGAATTTGATTCCGAAGTCCGTAAATTATTTTCTTAGACCTAAAACCTCTCCTCTCATGTGAGATTTTTCCCCATTCTAATTTGAATGCAGGCACAATCTCCATTGTGAAAAGCCTTCATATTTTTTTCCCTAATTTCACATTATTAGACTTAATTCTGCCCTCATGTAAATGGAGAATTGTAGCTTTCACAACCATAGGGTCCTGAATCAGCAAAGTACTTATGTATAACCTTAATGATAAGGAACCTGAGAAGGCATTCGTATTGCTTTCTTGAAAACAGGGTCAATTAAAAAAAAAAAAAATTAGCTGAACATCATTTCGGCAGCTTACTCTTGCATTTGTGTGTCCCCCATTGGTGTCTGCGATAAGTCCAGTAACTCTTCTTCTGGATTTTCCAAAATCTTGTCTATCTTGGTGGGGATCCCCATAACACATGCTGAGGGAGAAGTGATGGAGGGTGGTCTATAAGCTCCTAATCTACACTGCTGATTCCTGAACTGAGGAGCCCTCAGGGTGCTTCTGATCTCCAAGGTCTAGATCCACGCTTTTGCCAACAAGCTGGTTTTATCTTAGGGTGGTCCCTGGCTGTGTGCAGCTTTCCCCACACTGATTATTGTGTGGAGGAGATCCAGGCATATGGGCTAGATGAGACCCAAGGGAGACTTAGGTCAAGCTCTCAGCCCTTGTACRTGGGTGAACGACGATCCCTGAGTTTTCCCACAGTGCAAACCTTCAGCAGTTGAGGGGTTGTACACTATTCCCATCCTGCCATCACCCCAGCAGTTAACCCCTTAAAAAAAAATACAGGAGATGCACAATAAGACAGTAATTGATTGTATCAGCAAAGGAGGAAAATTGTCTTCCTCACTCGGGCAAAATCAATAAACTGAAGAACGGGGGGGGGTGGGAAATCATCAGACTTCGTTAGCAATCTTGGCTGCCACTTGTTTCAGCAGTTCCCAGGGCTTTTTAAGAGGGGTAGTGATTGCCATACTGCTTCAACAAGTTGCCTAACTTTATATTCTTTCAGTTTCTTTACACTTTTCCTTATTTCAGTTACACATGAAATGTGGCTATAGACAAGAGTAAAAACATTTCCTCCTATTTAGGGTGTGCTAGAGGAAGCTCAGTTCAGACGATTAAAATCACAGCCAGATCCAGAGCCCTTTGTTAAAACCTGCTTTTGGAGAATCCTGACCCCTGCTGCTGCCTCTTTTCTGAGAGCTGTGCCACTGCTCTTGCCAAACTGGGCCTCCTCTCCTCTTCAGAGGATCCTCATCGGATTCAAACTAGGAAATCCTTGTTCCCAAGTGGGGAATGAGGCAGTCCTTGCCATCTGCTCTGCCAGCTCTGTGGGTAGCTCTTATTTCTCCTTTCCGTCTGTTCAGGCTCAGGCCTTGGAGTCCCTGCTCCTGCGCGGAGAAGGTACCCGCAGCTGTCCTGTGCTTGGGTCCAGCTCAGGGTCCTGGGCCCAGAACCAGTTGCTATTCAAATGACAATATCCCATTCTCAGTCACAGCTGAAGTACAGCTTTTGCCCCTTCCTTCCAACAGTTTACTAATTTCCCTCCCAGGCATTCAAAATTTGGGGATCCCACTTGATGCACAAATGTTAAAATCCCAGCAGAAGGGTCAATCCGCCAGGTAGAGGTTTCGCCATATGTGTGTGCACACCTTTCTTTATGTGCAATCGTGAGGGAGCAGAACAAACAATGCTGCAGTGTCTGTGCATACGCAAATGTTCCCAAAGTTTGAAGGTGATGCAATATTGTGGGAACTGGCTTGGTTGCAGAAAAGAGACTAAACCAGCTGAGTCATACTGGCATATTGTGAAGGTACAGATTTCCAGCCATTCTGTCACGTCACTTGACTTAGACTGGAAGAAGTCTAGGTCTGTTCTCCATGACAAAAATCTTCACAGCACCGAGAAAAAACACCGGACTTTGCTTCCCACAGTATGAGTGTCTGCATGTATTTGCAGAGGACTTTTGTTACATAACTGGTATTGGCCTCCACGTCTTATGCCAAAGTCGTTTTTTCAAAGTATGCACTTACAATGTGTTTAAACAGCCTGGTTACAGCCTAACCTGGACTGACCACTGCCTACACCAGCTGTTACAGTGGACCACTATGTGGAAACCTCACAGGAACAGAAAGTAAATAGCAGGTAGAGGTAGCCTGACTCTGGTAAGTCAGGGCAGTATTTAGGAGGGAGAGAGTCCTGGAAATTAGTCTCGATTCCCAACATTGCTTGCACATTTTGTCCAATAAATGTTAAGCGCACGCGGAGCAGGCAGTAGTAGCACATGGCACAGCAACAAGGGCACAGGACCTGCCCTCCCTCTCCTCACAGAGCCTCTGTAACGTAGGACTAGGCAGTCAGGTCATCTCTCGATTAGCCTCTTTTTCACACAGACTCATCTAAGTGGTAAGTGTCTACATGTACATGTCTACTTGTGAGCTAATGTCTGAGCTCCCACTATAGTCAACTCTATTCATTAGCCTAAAGATAGGCACCTACTGCCGTTTGAGCCACCCTTGGGTCTCTGAGGTGCCTGCACAGGGCTAGCAGATAATGAATCAGGACTTACGGTAGTTTGGCACTGAGCACTCCACAACACCCAAAATAAACACCCAGCTGTGTTTAGACAACTGAATCGCATCCTAGAGATCTAGATGATACAGACAGTGGAAAATAGAAAGCATCTCAACTGACTAAATATAGGTCAGCTTGAAATCACTCTAGTCGTTATGAGCTGTTGACTGAATCTACACTGATTCTATTGGGATCTTCAACACCTAGTTAAGGTTAGAAGTGGGCATCTAGGTTTAAGTGTCTTAACCTGAGAACTGTGACTTGACCCTATGAATCTATTGCATTTTTTTCACAACGGCTTTACTCTGGCAGGTAGGACAGCCCAAGCACTTAAACTCTATGACAAACTACATTGGCAATTGAATTTAGAGCCATACAAGCTTAGATTTGAACTACTAGCTAATTTAGGCAAGTCACACTGTCGGAATCTGCCATTATTTCTGGATGCTGCAAAATCTAAAATTGTTTATTAGATTTATAGTAAATATGATCAGATGATTTTAGAGCAAATGGAAAGAGCTGTCTGTGAGACTTCTGACTGAGCAAAAGGCTGAGTACCAACATTTAACTGAAGTTTCTTGCAGAGGTAAAAAGATTTGTATTTATATCAAAGCCACTCATTCGGAACGATCACATTATAACCAGCTGCCGTTACTGTCTCATGGCCATTTGGTAATGCCCATATATAATGAACCCAGTTTAGTTGCTGCATTAGCAGGTTCATTGCAAAGGGTCCATTCAGCTCCCTCAACACATAGGTTTTGAAAGGAGGCCAAAGAGAGACCTGTCACTAATGCTTTTACTCACCCTTGCAAGTAAGGCCTGAGCCACATTCACTGGACACTGTGTAAGGGCAAATGTGTCTTCCCAAGGTGTTTAATAATTTCTTCAACTTTTAGACTGTCAGACTGATAGCCTTCGCTGGAAAATCAATGCACATAAATTGAACATATAAATGAATGGCAGCAGCATTAAAAGAAGCAATGTCAAGAGACTCTGAAAGAAATAGATTATTTCTGACAAAAATATCTGTGAGTTCTAAAAAGAGAGTTGAAAAGACATCAAAGGGGCAGGGAAAATGAGATCTTTTCTAAAGTTCTGACTACAACTGTAGTGAGAAAATTTTCCCTGACACATAATAATTCTGGTGAAAAATCAGCTCTACATATCTAATCATTTTTATGTTGAACTCTTTTAATATGATGGCAAGAATTTTTTGCAGGTAAAGATGCAAGGTGGGAAAGTAAAGATTTTTAGCATGAGAATCTGTGGCTTGTTGCAAATAGACTAACATTGTTGTAGGAGGAAAGTATAATTAATTTGCAGGATTCTTTTCCAAAATAGAAAGACTTTATTCTACAAGTGAAATCTTCATGAGCTAAGTGGTTCATCTTGCTGTCTGTAAATTCAGCTATCTGTAAATTCAACTCCCACTCCCACTGCCTCCTCAAAGGGCTTAAATCTGAAAAAAATGTAGAACTGAAACTAACATGCAAAAATTGTGATAGGGAAAAGAGTGACAAGATTAAAAGGGCAGGTGAAACCATGCAAATCATCAATGAAATACAGTGTCTTAAGCTCAGATTACCCAGACAACTGTATGGGATTTGGGGAGTTCACTATGGGGCATGCTCAGCCTCGTGCTCTCCCTCGGAGTGGGGAGGTAGCTGATGAAGTTCAAGGCCTGCTGAAAGCAGGGACAGCACTTACAGGTAAGCTTGGACCCCAGGTTTGGAGACTGACAGGCACTCATGATGGCCCAGGCTAATTGCTTTCAGTTCTGTGTCTCCTGCAAAGGACTCCCCTGGCAGTGGAGAGTCCCTCTTCACTGAAGCAGCCAGAAGTTATGAGCTCCAGAGGAGCAAGGTAAGGGTGACAATGGAAATTAAAAACTAGTGAAAAAATATCTATGAGCCAGGCAAACTGGAGAGGAGAAAGGAGTTGGGAGAAGAACTGGATAATGAATTATAAATAACAGACAAATAAGTTAACTGCATAAGACTCAAAGACAAGCRTCAGCTTTACGGGAAAAAGATGTTTTCAGGACAGGAGCGCTCCTGTAAGTCATGGGTCAGTGCTGGATGTGACAGGAAAGAAGAGAGATTCTTGTTCTGAAACCTTGTTCTTGCCTCTGCCTAAGTCATCTTCACGACATAATAGTAGGAAAAAGCTGTTAAGCGTACGAAACAGCTGCTGCTGTGTTTTCTACCGTCTCGCACAGTCCTTTGATCACCAAAAAATATAAGCCGAGGCCCAGGTTCATTGCTAAGCAACAGACTACTTAAACACATACCTAAATTCAAGTGTGTGACAAAGTTTTGTTCATGTTGATAGGACGTAAGCTTGTAACAGTTTAAATCCACGTGAGTGTTTTGTTGAAGAGTGATGGGGAATGGAGGTAGTAGTGTGAATCCTCTGCCCAGCATCACCAATGTCAGAGGAGAGGTCACATGAAGTTAGAGAGCCATGAGTCTTTAGCTGCTTTCTCAGTCTCAGCCATTGCTGGTTAGTGCCTGTTCTTTCATTTTCTGCAGCAGTTCTTAGAATCATAGAATCATAGAGTAGTTTGGGTTGGAAGGGACCTTTAAAGGTCATCTAGTCCAACACCCCTGCTGTGGGCAGGGACATCTTCAACTAGACCAGGTTGCTCAGAGCCCCGTCCAGCCTGACCTTGAATGTTTCCAGGGATGGGGCATCTACCACCTCTCCGGGCAACCTGTAAGGGCAACCTCTGGACAATCTTGAGTTTCCCCTTCTCATAACACGGGTATGAATTAGGGAGAGGTGGAGCATGAGTGAAACATGAGAACATAACACCTGAAGGAATCACTGGATCATCTAATCCCATTACCACCAGCATGTGACACCATGCACTAGTCTTTCAACATAAGGAAGGTTCTATAGAACATCTTCTCCCTTGCCAAAGTCCTGCCTTATAGGACAGAATATAACACCTTCCCCTTGCCCAATCTAGGAGATTCATTTCTTTGTCTCTGCCACAATTCAGCTCAAGTCAGAAGTTGGTAGGCTGGTTTAGGCTGATGAACTTTCCTCAGGGAACACTTGGGAGCTTCTATTCACAGTCTTTTCAGAAATTACAGCCCATAAAAAAGAGGGGGAAACTGAGAATGTTGTTCCCTGTCTGACCGACCAATGGGAAGACTGACACAGAAAACAGTGTTAAAAAGTTTCTCCTACTAATAAAAAGAGAGGATGGGACAGAACCTACTCAGAGCCTTCTTGCAGTCTTATCACAGAAGAATAAAACCAGTGTGAAAATCCCAGTCTGACAGGTTGAGGATTCATTTAAGGGCAAGTATGTGATACTTTGTTTTTCATCCTTCTCTAAATATTGCTTTGGCTATCAGTTTCTTTCCAACATCAGTTTTGTTCACTAAAAACATTTTTTTTCTGCATTTAGATTCCTTCTTCAGGTCCCCTTCTTCTGCAAGAAGGGTGAGTGACCCAATTTTTATAGAGAAGTATATATGTATATATGTGTGTGTGCGTGTATATATATAAAAAATATATACAGTGTATACACAAATATATGCATTTACATAGCTGCTTACTCTTGAACCAGACACCTGAGAAGAGGAAATATGGGATCTTGCTGCTGCAGGACTTATTCTTCCTTGCCCAGTATTCTCCCCACTATTTGTCACATTCACTTCTCACAGCACTGTGAAAAAGAGTTTATAAGCATTTGGGTCCTCGGAAGTGCGGTTCTGTTCAATATCTCAAATCAATAGTTTTAGCTTCTGCTTAAAACCTGTAAAGGAATCAGTTGCTATAACAGTCACTGAAACTGTGTTAGAAACTTTGGGAAAAACTAACTGATCCGTGATATAAAGGGAACACACAATTTCACAGTTATTCTATTCATTTTTACTAAAATCTACTAGGGAAATGTATAGACTCTTAAGAGGCAGCAAGGTGATGGCACTGACAGCCAGCTGGGTTCTGGGCAAGCATCTTCACGGCTGGGAATGGCACCAGAGCTTTGCCAGCTCTTCTTCAAGAGACAGGAAGAGCAAGAAATGCAAAATCTCCCGCAGATGGGATTCCTCACACCTCACTTCAGATGTCTGTTATGTAAATGCCTATGTTTGAGGTAGCTATCCCCAGGTAATTTTACCTGGAGGTAAAACATCTTTCCATTGCCAGATCCAGGGATCAGACTGACTCATCAGATGCAAGCAATGTGTAATTATATAGGCTAATTGAGGTTGCAATTTTCTCCAGTTGTAACTTTGTTGTTTTAAAGTTCGGAGATCTGTTCAGTTTACTTGAACCACACCTGCTCAGAGAGCAATTCTAAAATTTTGCCTCATGCTTCTTTTACTGACATAATGATTATAATTATCACCCCACTTCAGTTAGCAATGTTTTTGATGTGGCTTCTGAGGGCTCAAAGTTGACTGCACAGGGAACAATATTGCTTCCAAAAAATGCTGATTTTGACTTATGTAAAATATTTCACACAAATGTGAATGTCATTCTGGAACCATCACTCTTCTTGCAAGTAGAAGATATGTCCAAGCAATCTCAATAAAAAGAAGAGAGTAGCTCTGATCGAAGCTAACCACAACATAGCAGAAACAGTTAATTTTTCCCTCTACTTTCAACACATAATACTCACTTCAACAGGACTGAAATATATTTTGTCTTGATCAAAGGCAAAAATTTTATTTTCATGTCATCATTTCAATTATTATCTTATAATGAATGATAATGTGTATTCTATCATAAAGTTAAAAATAATTATTGTGTTTTATTGAAAATAGACATAGCATTGGTAGTAAGCAGTTTAATCTTATCCAAACAAACCATTTTGTATGTATGAAGATGAAACATCTCCAGAAGGCTGGTCCAAATTTTTCATTTTTCTACAATTTTGAAATATTTGGCTTCTTTTTCCGTTTCATATCTCAGAGTTCCTTGAGAAATGGAAATTCAGATGAAGCCTGGTGAAGTTTCATGGGGGAAAGTAATATTCAAGTGCTCTGAAGTTTACTCAAATTCAGCTACAACCATTTAGATGAATCATGAAGAATTATTCTTTCCAAAAACTGGATGATTTTTTTAATTTGTGTCATTGCAGCACTCCATTAAAAAATCTATATGATACAAACCAAACAGACTACTTGAGAAGACTAAGAAAACATAAAAAATCTTGTGCTTTTTGCACAGAAATAAATGAACAGATAGTGCTTCAATCAGGTCTTCTCTCTGAGTCTCTCAGTATGACTTGGAAAGCTAATAAATTTAAGACCCAGAAAGATCAACTCATCATTGGTATTTTCAATAATTTCAGAAAATGGTAATGAAAAATCAATTAAATGGAAGCACTCAAAACAAAGTACTTAGATGTTATCTCAGACTCCAATTACAAAGACCAAAGAGCAAAACCTCCCAGCAATCATTAGCATCACAGGAGATCTTTTTACTAAGCTCTTTTAAAACCTAGATGTGCACCGAAATCCCTTCTCATGAAAAACATCTTCCTTCTGTCTAAAATTTCCCAGAAGTATAAATGGTGAGGCACTGGTGTGCAAATGGAGCAATTAAAAGGAAGATTAAAAGAAATTTAAAGAATACATTTCCTTCATAACTGCTCTTATAACTGCTCTGAATTTCCTCTGAGTCTCATTCGACTTCCCCAATGAATTTTTAGTCTTATTCTAGTATCAACMTCAGTCACAATCTCTCCCTGCAGAGTAACACATCTATTTTCAGGGAAAAGAAGGGCAGACAGATACAGAGCCTCTTTTAAATCAAGCCAGAAATCTTGTGAACTAGTTATTAATTTTGTTTTCGTTCTTGCATTCCCACAGCCATCGGGAAGACACAGCAGGTAAAGAGGTACTGACTGTGGAGAGAAAAATATCACAAAGGTTATAAACTACAGTTAAACCACATAGTTCTCATGAAAGTCAGGTGTATTTAAATAACCAGAACTCACATTTATTGGAAAAAAATAAGGTTTGTTTTTGGTATTTTTTTATAAAGGCAATTTGCCTTTTTTTACTGAGTGTAACATCGTAAACAATTGTTTTTAAGATTGGAGTGATCACAAGCAATTTATAGAGATAGGCAATTTTGCTGAAACAAAATATAAGGAAAAATATCTATATTCATCCAAAACAATGGCCTTATTTATTTGAAAATGAAATGGCTTAAATCTTTGAAGGATTACCTGAGCTCTCACCTTCCTAGATTACAAGCTGTATGCAAGGAACCCAGAACTGACCCATCTTGAGTTTAAAAGCTCTTTATAGCTCTTGTAATTTGGACAACTCTGCTGCTGCTGCTGAAACAGTTCGATCAATGTGATCTCTACAGTTGTCTCATATACAAGTTGCAGTTAATGGAAATAGAAAAGAGTCAGCCCAGTTAGGATTTTATTGCCAAAACAGTTTCCCAGATTGATTGGCCAATAATAAAAGGTGGGAAAACACCTTCTACCACCTTTGATGGCCAAAACCCTACATCCCACCCTCTAGGAAAGGACCCAGTCCCAGCAATACATATTTGATTTCTCCTACTTGGGTCTAGATGCTGAGGCAAAGCAAAACCTTCACCTCACGTAGGGTGCAGCAGCTCATGTCTGATGAGCATAAATTTTGAGAACACCTGAGGTTCAACGCTCAGCACCTGCAGTTGTCTCCCTTTGACCTCAAAGTCACACTGACACTGTGGGCTGTCAAATATTTGATTTGTATTCAGCAGCCTTATTTAACTGCCTTCAACTGCTTCTATATTAACAACTGCATAGTCACTCTTCCCTTAGACAATTAAACCAACACTGCCTAGGGAGTGCAGTGGAAAAGAGAGTTCTCCAGCTGTGAATCAGCATAAAAGAAAGAGAGAGAAATAGGGAGAGAACCAGTGCAAAGCCAGGCAACACTTGGAATAGACTATAAAATGTCTGCAAAAGGCTTAACAAGATTTAAGAACCAAGGAAAAAAATAGAAAGAATAAACTACAAAATAATCTGCAAAAACCTGCCAAAGAAGAAAAGTTCAGTTCCATTATGCTGTCCACTGTTGACAATGCTGTGCAATCCATGGCTAGCATACTGAAAGTCTTAGTGCCTAGAAAGAAAGTCAATATGGAGTGAAACCACCTTATCCCTTTGTCACTTCTGGAATTGCTATAGTTCAACTTACGTAAGGCCCATAGCTATTTTATACTGACTGGCAGCAAATCGTAAACCATCGAAGTTAGATGTGAAAAGGCATACTAAGTTATAAAATCCATCTGCTTGTTTTTACAGGATCATTTCCTAATCTATTACTCTTCATCAAAAGGATTACAAACCATTGTCTTACGTGACTTTGAACTCAAAATCAGTCTGTGCTTTTTGAACATTTACGAATGTGTTTTCTGTACAAAAGCAGCAAAATAAGGTTGATTACCTTACTTTCTAAATGTATGGTAACTTACAAGCCTTTAAAGAAAAACAAAAGAAGAGCCATTTATTCCAAATTTCTGCATGAAAATTGACCTCAACACTATTTTAATTCCAAGCCTGGAGTGAATCACATTTCATGCTCTCTGTACCTTCTAGATAGTTTATTTAAAACTTTCAAGGGTTTGTACATTGGTTCTAAGATCTTCCATTTCCAAACTGCAACTGAATGAATGGACTTGGAATGCGTCTCTGTACTGAGCTGTACTTCTGCTCCTTTGCCGGCTGTAGAAGGAGCACAATGCAGTGTCTTCTCAGGCGCTTCTACCCACTCAGGATGGGAGAACATAAATATCATGTTCATGATAACCCAGTAGTGAGTAGTAGTAATTTATGAGGTGAAACATGACATGCTAAATGCCCTTCACCCCAATTTGTTTGTGGGTTTGTTGATAATGCTGAGCACCAGACCTGACAGTTTCAGGCTTTGAGCAGTCTATTTGGATGACTGTATTCTTTCCACCTTTGAAGAAAGCCCAGAATGTAGGTGGCTTGATCCTGGGCAATGGCTTCCAGTTATAGTAAATGGGAGCTGAAGGTGATGTGCTTAACATTTATAGAGATTATAATAAAAGCACGCTGTAAGAGTCATTATGAGATGTTAAAATAATCCTTCCTCTTTTCCTGTCAGCAGCATGGCTCTCAACCTTTCAGCTTTCACTAGCACCTCATCTTTCTTCTGACAGGCATTGTTGACCTTGTTCTCAGTGTGTACATAGAATCATAGAATCATAGAATAGTTTGTGTTGGAAGGGACCTTTAAAGGTCATCTAGTCCAACCCCACTGCTGTGGGCAGGGACATCTTCAACTAGATCAGGTTGCTCAGAGCCTCGTCCAGCCTGACCTTGAATGTTTCCAGGGATGGGGCATTTACCACCTCTCTGGGCAACGTCTTCCAGTGTTTCACCACCCTCATTGTAAAAAATTTCTTCTTTATATCTAGCCTAAATCTACCCTCTTTTAGTTTAAAACCATTACCCCTTGTCCTGTCGCAACAGGCCCTGCTAAAAAGTCTGCCGCCATCTTTCTTATAAGCTCCTTTTAAGTACTGGTAGGCCGCAATAAGGTCTCCCCGAAGCCTTCTCTTCTCCAGGCTGAACAACCCCAGCTCTCTCAGCCTTTCTTCATAGGAGAGGCATTCCATCCCCCTGATCACTTTTGTGGCCCTCCTCTGGACCCACTCCAACAGGTCCATGTCTTTCTTGTGCTGAGGGCTCCAGAGCTGGTCGCAGTACTCCAGGTGGGGTCTCACCAGAGCACAGCAGAGGTGCAGAATCACCTCCCTTGACCTGCTGGCCACGCTTCTTTTGATACAGCCCAGGATACGGTTGGTCTTCTGGGCTGCAAGCGCACATTGCTGGCTCATGTCCAGCTTTTTGTCCACCAGCACCCCCAAGTCCTTCTCGGCAGGGCTGCTCTCAATTCCTTCATCCCCCAGCCTATATTGATACCAGGGGTTGTCCCACCCCAGGTGCAGGACCTTGCACTTGGCCTTGTTGAACCTCATGAGTTTCACACGGTTTCACTTCTCGAGCTTGTCCAGGTCCCTCTGGATGGCATCCCGTCCTTCAGGCATGTCCACTGCACCACTCAGCTTGGTGTCATCTGCAAACTTGCTGAGCGTGCACTCAATCCCACTGTCTATGTCACTGATGAAGATATTAAACAGTACTGGTCCCAGTACGGACCCCTGCAGGACACCACTCATCACCGATCTCCATCTGGACATTGAGCCGTTGACCACTACCCTCTGGATGCGTCCATCCAACCAATTCCTCACCCACCGGACAGTTCACCCTTCAAATTGGTACCTCTCCAGTTTAGAGAGAAGGATGTTGTGGGGGACTGTGTCAAAGGCCTTACAGAGGTCCAGATAGATGACATCTGTAGGCCTTCCCATGTCCACTGATGTAGTCATTCCATCATAGAAGGCCACTAGGTTGGTCAGGCAGGACTTGCCCTTGGTGAATCCATGCTAGCTGTCTTGAATCACCTCCCTGTCCTCCATGTGCTTTAGCATAGCTTCCAGGAGGATCTGTTCCATGATCTTGCTGGGCACAGAATTGACTGGCCTGTAGTTCCCCAGGTCTTCCTTTTTTCCCTTTTTAAAAATGGGGGTTATGTTTCTCCTTTTCCAGTCAACGGGAACTTCACCAGACTGCCACGACTTCTTAAATACAATGGATAGTGGCTTGGCAACTTCATCCACCAGTTCCTTCAAGACCCGCAGATGGATCAGGTCCCATGGACTTGTGCACCTTCAGGTTCCTCAGATGGTCTCGAACGTGATCTTCTCCTACAGTGGGTCGCACTTCATTCTCCCAGTCCTCTACTTTGCCTTCTGCAGCTTGGGCGGTGAGGCTCAAGTACTTGTCAGTGAAGACCGAGGCAAAAAAGTCGTTGAGTACCTCAGCCTTCTCTGTGTCCCGGGTAACCAGGTCTCCCATTGCGTTCCAGAGAGGGCCCACATTTTCCCTAGTCTTCCTTTTATCCCTGACGTACCTGTAGAAGCTTTTCTTGTTGCCCTTGACATCCCTGGCCAGATTTAATTCTATCAGGGCTTTAGCTTTCCTAACTTGGTCCCTGGCCACTGAGACAATTTCTTTGTATTCCTCCCAGGCTACCTCTCCTCGCTTCCACCCTTCCACATGGGGCAGCCAGTTCCCCCATTCTTTCCCTGAAACAAGAAATTCTCACTTCCTTTTCAAAGCAAAAACACAGGTAAATTTGGAATTCAGGGTACAAAATCAATGAATGAAATGACACATAGCTTCATGATCACCACTATTTGCAGTATTCTGCAGGACAGCATCTTACTTGGCAATCAAATGAGCCTATGTTTGCTTTGAACTTTTTGCTTCCTTGGGAGAAGAACTCTGACTCAGTTATGACTCTGTGATGCTATGTATACTGATCACATAGTTTGATTTGGAAAAAAACCCAGATCAGTCATCAGCAATCTGCTAAGCTCTGAATGCACTCGCATAGACGGCATCAGTATTACAACTGCTCTGCACATGCTGGGCTCTGATATGTTTTATAGAACTACTTCTGAATAAATTGTTCTGCTAACAATCACTTATTTATTCTGACCTTCATATCTCAAGTTCCATACTCTTCACCTGGCAGTAAAATCACCATTAGAACAAGGAATTGACTGTGTTATACGTAATAGAAACCACTATGCATTTTTACATGCTGAGGCTAGTTACATTTACAATTACTAGCCAGCCACTGCAAGGTGTAAGTTTGTACCCCATCAAGAAGTTCTAGTCACATCAGAAGCCACAAGTCCAGAGCTTAATTTATACAGTCACTGGAAGCCCTCTGCAGAATTGTATTTCCAATGATTTAAAACAGGTTTATTTTTAATATTTTATACTAACACAGACCTGAGCTAGGATCCACGGCCTGCCTTCAAATCTCCAAAGAGTTGTTTACAATGCTTCTCTTTGACCTGGAACACATTTTCTATCCCTTCCTAACCAATTCTTAGGACTTTTCCATTGCCTTCAGAGAGTATTTCTTCCTCCCTGTACTCCACTGCTGCATCTTCTCTCAAAGCTCCCAGTATTCCCACTATACTTTTCCAAGACACACACCACCATCTCCAGATACTCTGCTTTCTGTCTGGCTTTTTATGTCCCCACTGGAATGGCAATTACTCTGCTCTAAAGGATCTAATAATTCTTCAACTTAAGCAACTTTATACTTTCTAACCAAACTCAGAAGAAGACCTACTGCCACAAGGTTTGCAACCAGTTGGGTGCTGAATTCCAAGAATTATTAAAGTAAACTAATACTTCAGTATTTTATTGAGTCTTACCCTTACTGCTGGAACCATACCGATCTGCCCATGTGACTTTGTTTCTGCTGATGTTATAAAGTGTGTTGAATTTGTGACTCATCTCCACTTTAAAGATAGTCAATATGCACACATATACACGAAGATCAAAAGGGTTGTCATATCTTAACCTTTTCAAATCCAGTTTATTTGCTATTTCATGTCAAACACGAAAGCCTTATCTGATCATAAATGCTGAATGCTACTGACCATGACTCATTTTTGAAGTCTCATCACTGTAGGAAGCTTGAGTCAGAAACTGCTTGCTCTTTTATTGAAGATCTTAACGTGTAACAGGTATTGCTTATCAAGTGATGTGAGGTATAAGAGAAGGAACAATATATTCTACTCGTTCATATATCAGATTCTGTGTCAGCAAGATAACTGCATCCTAACATAACAACCAGATTTCAGACGTGCATGTCACTGTTAATTGAGTTGATGGCAGCTGCATGTGCAAACTGTGTTTCAAAAATCAGATGCTATGATGCATTCCTAAATCCACTGAAGTCAATGAGAGGCCTCCACTTTCAGTGGAACAACTTCAAGTTCTATGGAAATGACTTTTCAAGTTGTACATTACTGAATGTCAAATTGCTCAAGATCAAAGAAATTCTGACACTTCATTAGTAATTTTTGCCATGAATTACAATTGAAAAATACCAAATGTCAGAACTACCCAATGAGCACATTTGCTTATGAAAAGTTCAATACATTATGKTTTGGATTTGTGTTTTTTTGTTTATTTGTTGGTTTACATTCTCATTCTAGAATAGGTTTTATAGATGACTTGCATCCTAAAAATACCAACATCACTTTATTGACATAAGTGGAGCCACGGACAGTTAGTTAAGACATAGACACAACAGCGTAGATGTCTAAAGTTAGATGGGATGAATCCCAACTTTTGTAATTCAGAAGTCATGAGACCTAAGGCGACATATAAGACAGCATGACTTGTTGCCCAACACAGACTACAGAACATTATCCAGTGATCCTTCCCCCAGATCGAGAACTTCTCCTAATGGATAACTGATATTCCACCTGTTGAATGAGGTAAGTAAGAAAGTTAAAGATAGGCAAAGCAATATATAATATATTAAAAAATATATAATACATAATATATAATATCATGGATTATATATAATCCATTATTTTAAAGCCAAGAGAGATAGTAGATCATTGATACCACTATAGTGAATAAATTTGTCTCAAACATGCCAGCAAAGCTTGAAGTTTTGAGTCAGACTTCATTTCCCTATTAGTTTTGTTCCAGCTAACCCAAATGATAAAAATATATACCCTCTACCTAATTATCTGTTTTAACTTCCAGGCACTGCCTTTGCCTGCTGGATTAAAGACTGTGATTGCATCTACTGATCTCTCCTTGTTGTGTACATGAATGTGTATATATATATTTATATAAAAACCTAAGATTTAAGTTGTGCCTTGATTTTCTTTTTGATCAGCTAAATAAATTAAAGTCCTTCACTGTAACATATGAACACTTCATAAACTCTGTTACCTTTTTAATAAGTGGTGGCAAATCTGCTTTAATGTAATGTCTTCACTGCAAGAGAATAAAAATAGAAGTATCACACCCTGTTCATTGCAATAAAAGTTCTAGTATCTGTATCTGGCTTTACTGATAGTAATTAAAACTCCAGAAAACAGCCCTTAATAGGATCAAAAAGGTCTTTTTAGTTTTAATTCTCCAAGTGCACATCAAAGCCTCCCACTCCCTCCATAGTGCTGTCAAGCTGCTGTATAAATATGTGCTCTGTTGTCTGACAGTGAGGAAGAAGGAATTTTTGGCAAAACAACAGTTCAGCAGCAATATGACCACTGCAAAACACAGTACTGTGGGTAGGGGAAAGAGAAAGTTTTACTGTGAAGGCATCATGAAACTCAATTGAGCCTAAAGCAGCTGAAGAATAACCATGCTGGTTTTGAAAAATCATGTGTCCAAAAGCACATTTTGACTCATGGAATATGAACAAAAACTCACCCCATAACCAAGGCAGACCAAAAAAACCTTCCACAGTGCCACTCAAAAGCAGAATTGGATCATATTTCTGCTCATAACAGTTAGAGAGAGTCAGTTCTGTCCAGTGACAAAGAACTTACTGCCCTTCTAGTCTACTGAGATCTTGGAAGAGCCTCTTTTTGAACCTAGCTATCTCCTCTGAAAAGCTGGACTCTCACGCAAGTGCAGATCTGAGAGGAAGAATTTTTGCTGGTTCTTCTACTTGGGAAGGAAGTGTTAGCTCCATGCTGTTTGATCTTTAGATGTGGTCTCTTCATGACTTCAGATATACTGGCTTCCTTAAATCCGTAAGATTTATGCAAATCCCGAGTGAGGAAAAAGATAGATGCTATTATTTTCTAAAAGAACACTAAATAGGAGCATGCATTGCCCCAGAGAGGCAGTTTGAACTGCATGGTGCTTGAAGGCCAATAGATAATTCTGTGCTCTACATATTTTTCCAAAGAGCACAGAATATCTGGTGTTAAATAAGCAATGGCAAATTATGCTGTACTATATTACACACCAGATATGAACAGATTGTTTCATATATTAAAACAAAGGACAAAGAATTGTTTGTGTCAATTAAGAKTTCATTTGGAGACATTACCTTCATTCCTTTTGCTCTCCAAGCATCGCCATGATATAACAATCCCTATTACCCAAGGGATAACAGGTTGTTAAAGACTAAAATAACAGATTGTTTCAGACTCTGGCAGAAGCCAAGTCAGACCTTGGCTTTCTACATTCTTACAGTAGCTTTATGGAAGTTTTCTTATGACCAGTAATTTCAAAGTTTGTATTTATTTGAACATAACTTAAGATGCACATACCAATATCTAGAGATCCATATAGTATCTTTGTCTCTAGCAGGGTAAGAGAACGACTGGCTACAGGTATCACTCTTCTGTTACATATTGAAAAGCATCCGTGATCAGGTGGAAAGGAGCAAACTGGAGTGACTTCTGGGCTCCAGACAGAAACACTGGATTAGAAATATCAGATGTCCTGAATTTTGTGCCTGTTTTTTCTGCCTAGCTATTCCCATGGAATTGAACATATCACGCAAGAAGTCCCCAAGAAATGAAGCCTTCCTCCTATCTGAAGAATTCTGGCTCCRTTCCCAAATGCTATATTACAAAGAGGGACAGGGATTATTGTCATGAGGTTGTCACAGTGTATAGCTCCAATAGCAAAATGCATCCTTCAGCACTGCAGAAATCAGCACAATGTAAAAGCCCAGGATAGATTAATTCCTGTAAAGCTGGAAGGCATTATTATCATTGCTTAAGGTAAAATCTTCAAAAGTGCCTAAATTACTTAAGCTGTTGAAGTACCATTTTCAAAAATGACATAAGCACTTAGAAACATAAATCGCATTGAAACCACAGCCTCATGATTACTATAACATAAGAAGTTACTTCACATCAGCTGAGCAGCAATAACTGCTATGCTTACCCCGCTGAGCTCTGCAGAATGAAGCTTAGGTGGCTCTTCCTTTGCAGGTTAAGTACAGTCAAATTCTTCTTACTTCCCGTGTGGTGTGCATGCAGCCTGTTATGAAGGCCTACCTGACACGTAGTAGATGAATAAGTTGTAGTAACATCACCATTAGCGAATGAAATCAATGGGACCTCGGAACATATGAATATGTAAATTCAGCTCATGAGAGGTTTTTGACTCATGTCCTAGACAGAATTTCCCCCAGAAGTTCCTCCAACAAGCCCACAGTGGCTCGTTGAATAGATACGCGAGCACACACAGAAGCTTACTTCCTTGGTCTTAGAAATAGCTCCAGATTTTCAGTACTCTGAAATATTATTCTGACTATTCTTACACACAGATGTGTATTCTCCAAAGAGGACATTTTACTGAGAGTCTGTTGATACTTTCTATTCCTTTATTTCTTCTACCTCTGTCAGGTTACCCAAGTTTTCGAGTAGGTATGTGCCTTCTGTGTGCGTGTGCATATGTGTGCACGCACACGCATGTGTATGTGTTAAAATTATAAATCGTGAACAACGCTCTAAGAAAAGACACACTAACAGGTTAATCATCCATATAAAACCATGTGTGGGTGGTTAAATAATCCATCTGAAATATAGCTCACTTCTCACCCACTCACAAAGGTGTTACTGAAGGCATGAATTTTCTTTCATATTTGGGAACAAAACAAGGCCTATTTTTTGGCTTTTATAAGAAATGCTGAAAGCAATGTGAGAAATCATCTTCTCAAATACACACAGAGTTCTAACAAGCATTTATGCAACATCTGCTACCGTGGGCTGAGGCTAGTAAACAGTAATGTTAATACAAGCTAATAATATATTATTACTAATAATACAAAGTAATAATACATTTCTAATGCTGAGGGCATCTACAAGTGTGTATCCTAAGGCAAAGGCTGGATTCCATCTGGAGAGGAGAGAAAGAAGACACCTGCTTAGAGCAGTAAATGTCATCCTTTGTAGTATTTCAGCTTCTCTGCTCCAATATGATGTGTTCATTTGTTCTAAATGTATTGCTCTGTACCTAAGAGTGGATGCTGTGATCCAAAAGGCAGGTACAGAAGAATTGTTGGTTTGATTGCAGGATCACACTAGTTAGGTCAGAATATGCTGGATGGAAAGATTTTGTTTCCATGAACATGGAGAGTTTTCCTGTGGCACTAGCTGCAACTGGATACCCTGCTTTAATGAAAAGTACACAGTATTCTCTGTTTACAGAATTTAATTGTTTCCAAACTGCTGGTGTTGGATAACAAAAGCTTATGAATCTTTTATATTCCCCTGTATTAAAGTTCTCAGTCAAATAGGCTTGAAAGGGAGCATCTTGTGTTCTTTTTACTCATCAGGTAAATATATCTCACATACCCTATGAAACATGACTACTATCCTGTTTTCTTCTACCCTGTCTTACGCTTTTTAGGTAATTTTAGTTTAAAAAGAAAAACATGATGTTCAGAAATTACAGGGAATTATGTTTTCATGTAAGAGACATCCTAGATATTCTGGGAAATTATGCTTTCGAAAACAAATTCTGAATCCAGTGATTTGAGATTTTAGAATTGCATTGGTGAATTCAGGAGAATGCTTCCGACACGGGCAAGGTATGCTTAACCTTCAAATTTAGGGAAGTGATAATTTAACTACATAGTGCAGCAACCCTGAGACTCTGTCCTTCAATGAGGCATCGGCTTCCTGGCAGTCACTGCTCAGTAAAAACAAGCTCAAGGCGGGTTTTTTTGTACAAGGGTTAACATAATGGAATTTCCCACAGTACCTTACCATGTGGTATCTTGCTCACCTGTTCATAAGGTGGACACTGTGCATAACGGGAATACTCTTGCAGGAAAGCATTTTCTGGTTAACTCTTTCTCTACTCAGACACTCACTTCTCCCCCATGTATGCTAGTACACAAGGAAACCCACTGAACTGAACTCTGCACCTAAATGTAGCCCAGCCCCTTCACTGGTATAAGTCAACCTGCACCACAGATCCAGTTCAAACCCAATTGGATTGAAAGGGGGTCTTTCCACTGTGTTTTAGATCAGGTTATGCATCCTGCCTAGGATAGCCCAACAGAAAAATAGGGTTTGCTCTATGTTACACTGTAGTACCCTACTGAATTAAATGAATAATAATGAATAATGTGCTGATTTTTTTTTTTTTTTTTTATATATAAAAGCCCTTCTGATTGCATTCAAGTTCCCTCCTCAAGACATCTTCCTCTTCTATCAGGAGAAATTCTGAAATATTCTCATTTTCCTCATGCTGTGAAATTACAGTACGTGGTCTTTATGGGCAGTGTATGATGCAACTGGCAAGTGTTAAATAGCTGGCCACCCACTGTGGAATAATAGTGGATGGTTGCAAAAGCACAGTAAAAGTCCATCAAATAAAGGGCCAGAATTCCTTAGACAACAGTTAAAATCCCAGGGATAAAGCAGTCGAGCATCACTTCCTGCTTAAGATAGATGACATTAGTATCCAATGAAAACAGACCTAGACTCGTAGGGGAAAATGCAGACCAGATCCTGAGATCTAGATGTGAAGGCACTCCATTAGCTTCACTTGTTATCTGTCCACAAAACAATACATAAATCTGTAGTGCCGCCTGTTCGGAAAAATAAAAGCACTATATAAACCAGTTTATAATTTTTTACAGTTCCTCATTGCAGCTGGCAATTGCTAAAATAGATGATCTCATAGTCTGCTGTGTGCCTGCCAGATAGCTTGCATGCAGATAGATGCCTTTGTGCTGCAGACCATAGAAACCTGCATAAAATTGGCCTTCTTTCCTTAATAGAGCTGCATGAACAAAGATGAGTTTGTTGCTGACCAAGAACTGAAAGCTTTGTTTTGTAAGACTCTCTGAATGTATTGCACTTTGCCAAAGGAGAAGGTTCTCCACAAAAAGAGAAAGAAAGAGAGAGGGGGAGAGAGAGAGAAGGAAAGAGATAGAAAGTGAGAGAGAGAGAAAGAAAGGAGAAAGAAAAAGAAAGAGAAAAAAGCAGAAACCAGACAAAGTGCAGACACTTCTGGTGGTAGATATTTGTGACTAAAGTCGGCTGAAACCTCTTTTTTTTTTTTTTTAATACTGGTCACATTTCTTGAGTTGAATAAAAATGAAGGAAAAAGGAACTTTAATTAATGAGATGCCTTTTGATTTGTAGAGCAAAACTGCCAGAGCAGATGTACCAGCAAAGAGGATTAGATTGTCCCTTCTCTGACGCACTGAAAATTTCTTTTTCCCCTTGTAGTAACCCCCATTGAGGAGAGGCTGTCTTTAGTGTCTAAGATTCAGCACTGCTAAAGAAACTGTTGTATTTGGGTACAATGGGCAGCTCTCACAAGACTAGACAGAATATGTGAGGAGAGAGCTAATATTCCTTTAAATCCAATGTTGATTCCACTTTAGTATTTAGAAAAGCCTAAATAAAAGAGAATTTCTGAGTTCTTTCAAATCTCATCAAATATGTATTAAAGTGAATCCTGAAACAGCCATGACTAACGTTCATCCTTTTTAAAAGCTCATATAAGTTAGATAAAGAATCTTGAACCTATTTTTGTTTTATTTATATTAGTCCATCGATTCACCTATTTCTGAGACCTCTGTCTCCGGCTGCAGCTCTCCTTTAACCAGGGTGGAATGATGAAGTGCACATCTAACTGAYGAATTTTATACAGACAAATTAGGCTTGATTAACAAGTTCCTTATGTATTCCATTTTAAATATTTAAAATTATGTTTTCAAAACTCTGGTTTGAAGAAAAACTGATCTCCACTTCATTTCTATTTAACTTCCTTTACACTAGCTGTGAGATAAGGTGTATATTAAACAGCCTTTTTTCCTAGTGCTTGCTTAAGTTCATTTTGGGTTTCTTCTGTACTGAGAAGAAGCAAAAAAACCAGATTGTAGTGGAAAGATGTAACTGGCTGGGCAGYGCATGTGCTAAGGTGGTGAGTACACAGCAGCCTAATTTATCCAAAGAGAAACTGAATGGCTGCAGGAATCAAAATAAATACTTACATGCTGTTTCATATATCCTGCTCCACCTATAAACAACACACATTTTCTAAAGTGAATGTGTGCACGGAAAGGAGGGGCAATGAAGCATTTTGGTGCTTTCTTTAGTCATTTGCTTTGAAGGAATGGAAAAAAGTAAAATTTTTCAGGCCACAGTGCTTATTTCTTGTCTTTTTGGATGGCTCCTGAAGTGGAGCAGGCACACAGGGCTTCAGTTTACATTTTCTTTCCTTTTCAAGGGATAGTAACTCTGGACTACATTTATTCCCACCTTAGCCAAAGGCTAACCTTGATGTCAGCTTTCATGAGGATATGCCCAAAATCATGATCTTATCACTTACTGGTTGGTTAAGTGATAATGTCTTTTCCTGCCTCGTATTTTCCTGTTGTTAGACTGAAGAATTCTTTTTTCCAGACAGAAATATATCCCTGTTTTACCCCGAAGAATGACTCTCATATTGTAAAATTATTTAAAACAGTTAAACTCTCTCAGCAAAATTCAGAAGTTCTGATATAACCGAGTCACAATAAAAAGATAGGGAAGCACATTTTCACTGTAAGGCTAGAAGAGAAATTTAAGATGTGTAGTAAAAAAGAAACATTTTTGGCAATGTAATTTCAGAAGTCTTGCAAATAACATCTTCTCAAAGATGAACAGGAGACATTCTACTGCAGAGGAAACCTTACTTTATTCTACCTATGTAAAATTCTGTTTTTTTCTGGCAGTGCTCACAGGGAATATCTCTGCCAGCTTTCTTTTCTATTCTCAGCAGCAGCATACATTTTATATCTAGACTTCCAAGCACCTACTTGAAATGAAAATACCAAATACTCACTATGCTTTTTATGTGCTATTGGGGCAGTGTAACACATAACGAAAATACAAAGAAAACTTTCAAAAATGTGATTGGCACCCAAGAATTTTCTTTTAGGTCTAATGTTTTAGGCATTTTTGTAAATTGGTGGGAGCACTYGCTGACTTGTGTTATCAGTCCCTTGGCTCTGGAACACAGCCTCCTGAGGGTGGGGACAATGGTGACCAACTCCTTATACTTTGGTTTCAGGGAAAGTGGCAGGAATAGCTTTCATTATCACGGTAGCTAGATCGATCATCATTTGAGGGCATAGCTTGGGTAAGGCTTGGGACAACGCATCTGTCAAGACAGACGTGAGGAAGAAGGAGAATTGTAAAGTAAAAAGGAGCTAGGTCAGAAAGACACAAAGACATCAACAGTTAGAGCCAGAAGTATATAACAGTGATCCTCCTCATTTCACAGACTGGGACATGTGTTGATGCCAACGCTGTCCTTCTGAAAGAATTACGAAAATAATAAACTGTTTGACATGATCATTGGGCAAATTCTTTCCTTGAGTTGCTGTCTCCCTGTTTTCTTTTAGAACCAACATTGACAAAGGACAGGGATCCCCAAACTTTTGTTCCTAGAAGGCCACTTTGGCCAGTCAGGCTGGGGACTACATTGCAAATGACAGAAATCCTTCACCACCAACTACAGCAACATGACGTTTATTGGCAAACCACTACAGAAAGTCACCTATGGGTGGGAGTGTGTCCCTGGGGTGCCTCTGAGAGCCAACTGGTGGGTGGGTTGGTGAGATGAGCTGCCATGAGCTCTGAGGACCCTGGACCCCATGTGTCCAGGCACAATCTTCAGTCTCCAAACAGCTGGAAGAGACTCTAGCCTCGGTGATCGCTCGGTCCCCTGGGGAATGGGCACAGTCTCACAGGCAGCCCTTCTGAGAGCCACGTACAACGGACCTGTGGGCCACAGATGACTACAGTTTGGCATTACCAGAGCTTCTCTAAAAATTACTTTCAATATACCACTTGTCACGTTTACTTCCCCAGAATGGTTTCTATTGCCAAATGTCAAACAAAAATCAAAGCTCCAACGTTTTGTCAAAAATGGCTTCTTCTGGTGTAGGACTTGGCCATTTATTGCTCTCCCACTGGGTAAGTTACTAGGTGGTTTAGGCTATGATATTGAGAAGTTCAAGTCCTAATGAAACATTTTAAATTTGTTTCTTCTTCTTGCAAACCAGATTATACATTATACTTGGCATAATAATCCTGTTGCCACTGTAGTGTCAGAAGCTTTATATTGGCATCAAAAGTATGTACATCTTTTCCTCACAGAGACCTATCCATGAACAGTACACACATCATTGCCAAGGAACCAGAGCTTTTATTTAGCCAATTGTAGACCACAAATCGAAAGTCGATAAAGGAAATTGGCGAGTCAAGCCATCAACAGCAACTTTATGACGGCATTAAGTTGTTTCTACAACCTCTCCAACATCAAGACTGTGGATGGGTTTCTGTGATGAATGTAATGGTATCACCAGCATACCATTAGACAAGTTATCTCAGGGAAAGGGCTTACTAACATCAGCTGCTTCCCATGTTTACATAGTTAGTCTGCAGTCCTTTCCTCCACACTTACCTCACATGCCAAAAGGGGGTAAAAATGAGCACGTGCCTTATTTACCAGGGAACAGTTATGCACTGCTCTCCCCTTCCCAGCAGCAGCTTGCTTGGTTGTGTTTATCCAACTGTTGAACCCTACCCTCAGCTCTGAAACTTAGAAAAAAAAAAAGAAGTGAAATGAGCTTAAAATTGTTACCTTTTGGCAAAAATTGAGTATTCTTACGAAATTTTATGTCATCTGGAAAACCGGTCCCTAAACTGCCCATTCTAAAACTAAGGTCCCTTCCAACCCAAACTATTCTATGACTTTATGATTCTATAATTAGATCATTACAGCATAGACATTTTCCAGAGCTTTTACCACCCTGTAACAGAAATCCAAGATTGGCAGAGACAGGGATTGCAGTTCATAAGTGCATAGAATCAAAGAGCAAATACGTAGCCTCATTTTAAGAAGTTATTAACATTTTAATTAGTAACATGATTGTGGCTGTGAAGTGCAGGTGTAGTAATACTCCTGTGATAATGATGAGAAGCAGAGGAGTCAGGCAGGGAGCAAATTTTCTTTTCCCATAGATTTCCTAGATGTCACTAAGATTTTCTCCAAGTTTACTCCTCTTTCATTTTCAGCATGAGTTTTCATGTACAATTTTACTGTGGATGCTTCAATTTTTTTAATGCAGTATTTATCATTCATGGACATAAAGATTGGCTGTAAAATTGTGCTTTTGTTTGTTTAATTGTAAGTATAAAATTTATTAGGAAGGAAAACATAGCTTTTTAATATCCAGCTATTCAAAGAGCTACAAAACATGTCTTCCTTTATACTGGTTTTGTTATATCTGTAGTGACAGAACCCAACATAGCATTTTGGGCTTGTGCATGGAAATTGAATTAGCAACAGAATGTAATGTGAATAAGTTTATCACAGTAACATTTCCATAACAGCATTACAACCACTTTACTTGCACTTGCTGTGTAATTAAATTCTGTTTAAATTAAAGCCTGTTTTGTTAAATTACATTCATGTCTACATATGCAAAGACCTGATTCTTTTTCTTTTCTTTTTTTTTTAATTCTGGAGCAGAGTTAAGATGGAGCCAGTTAAATCAATGCCTGCTTATGAAGTACTACACTAATTCTTTGTTCCTTTTAWTTTTTATTTTTTTAACTCTAACTTGCTTGGTTTGTAATAAATACGCTGCTCTATTCCAACACCTTAGCTTCACTATAGTGATTTTTTTTTTTTTTTGCATTTAATGTACCACATTATTTCCTATACTTAAATATTCAGATAAGGTAATGCAATATCTACTGATAGAGTAATGCAGCCCCTTTATGTTCCAATGTATGTTTCTCCAATTAATGCTGCTCACTTGCAGTCTATCTACCTAGGTACTGTAAGATTTATTCCCCTTTAAATATCCCTCAACAACTTGCCTTACTTGATTTCTCTGTATTCAACCTCATCCCAGTCTTACTGCAAACACATCTCTTTTTGACACCAAACTCCAGAGCTTTCAATTCACTTGTAACTCCAAACCACATATAGTTATTATTCAGTCATTTATCTCTCAAAATAGAGAATATTCTAATTGATTCTGAAATTACCCATTCTGCAATTCATGTCGTAGCTGCTAGAATAGACTTTTTCCATAGTATATTCTATTGTTTTTCTTTTGCTCCTCCCATCAAACACAGCTTTGCAGGTTTTGCATTTATAGCTTGAGAACTAAGAAGGTATAATTTGTGCATTACACTATTTGATTTAGACACTGTCCTTGATAACTCATATGCCATGCCAGGAATCAAAAAATAGTTGATCACTAGACCTGCACCAGAGGTGTTCTTGCCTCCTTACTCCGTGTGACATGAGAATGATTAGCAGAATAAGACTTACTAATGACTACCCCACTCCAGCTGCATAACCTCAGCATGACTACTGGTAAGTGAAGAGACATCAAACAGACATGGAAATATGCATCCATGGGAGAAACTTCACAGCGGCTCTGGCTATTATTGTCAAATCAACTTGCAAAGCACAGAGTTGGGTTACCAGGCAAGTGTTACCCCACGAACAGTGAGGTATCCAAGGCAGGGCTACAAAAACATCTCTTGAAGGCTGCAGTCCTCAGTTGCTCTGGCAGAGTGGGACAAACAAGAAGTGTTATATTAAGAAGGGGAGAAGATATGGGCAGAAATTCCCAGGTGAAGGCAGAGGCAGAAGTAATAAGCAAGAGAATGAAGGTGTTTTACTGCAGGAAAGAAAAACAAAGCAGGTGGGAGAAAGATCAAAGATCAACCTGTGTTGCTGTGTGATGGCAACTCACACAGAGGAACAACGTGAAGCTCTTTCCCCATTCACAACTCCTCTCAAATACTGCAGTATGAGGGATGATATAACATTTGGATACAGAGTGTATTCCAATCCCCTTTTTAATGCAGAAACTATAAACCCAATTTAGGCATGTAATTCAGGCATAGACGCACTTCCACTTCGGGTGGAAGTAGGAGGGAGCAGAAGATGAACGCCTGAAGCAGAAGGGTGATGTCCCTTTACACAGAGGAGAACACTGGCTTCGCTTGCCTTCTGCAGACTGCAACGCCTTTTGCACGGTGCAGCTGCAAGGGAGCCGAGTACACTGTTATTCAGGACACCACAGGGCTGGGGGGCTGGCCACCCTTCAATACAGCCTGAATGAAATTAAATCCTCCTCAGATAAAGAAGACCTGGATTCAGGGTTTCTTATTCCCAAGAATGAGCACTAACTGGCAGCATATGATGCAAAGAGGACACGACTGCTGGTTGCAGTTCAGGATGGGAAATAGTTACCTGTCTCCTTGGCACGAGTGTATGTGAGTGTCGAGAAGGCTTTTTCAAGTCTTCCTTCAATGACATGCCTAGGAAGATCAGTGCCTAAGGGGTTAGGTAGGTAGCTAGGCTGGAAAGATGCTACCCTGTTTCAGCTGTCTTTCACAAAAAAGTTTTGTTTGTATTTATCAGAAGATCCAATTCTGCCAACTTAACTGTCATTGAATAAGCACCTTTATCTGTGAACAAATCCATCAAAATCAATTGGCTCTTCTCACATACTGAGATTCAATTCAATATAACTCTGAGTAACAGAGTCATGGCCTTCAAGAAAATATGATTCACTGTGTTACCACCCCCACCCCCAAAAAAACCACTTATCATAGACTTTCTGTCATTGAATCTTCCTCTTTTCAAGGTTCAATTATTCTTTAAAATATGTCTTAAAAGAACCTTGCCGTTTTCAAAATTTGTAGTTGCCATCAGGGCACTTTATATCCCCGAATGAAAGGTCAGGACAGATTCTAAATTGGTATCAGTTGGCAAAAATCCATGAGCTTCCATGGAGCCGAGTCTATTTACATCAAATGCCTTCCTGGCCTTTTGAGAACAAGATTTTATTGTTATTATTATTATCATTTTAAAGGCTACCAAGGCAGCAACATCTATGCAATTCGTTTCCTGAAACTTGAGTTTGTAAAAAGAAAGCAAAACAAAAAAAACCCTACTTTCTCTTTATTCATTTTCTAATTAAATCCACATGGAGAAAATTGCCACTCTAAAAATAATTGGGTATATATTCTTGTTCTTGCAAGCATGAAAAATTTTTCAGCAAACATGATTGCATGAAATGTCCCTTATAATAGGCTCAGTGGCTCTCACAACTAATTGTGACATTATATCACAGGAAAAAGTCCGTAATGATCTTCCACCACTGAACTGAAGAAACAAGCATATTAATATATATACAAAAGTTATCCTCAAGGTAAACCCCTGCCTCTTGCTCAGAGCCTGAAGCTGCTGCTATGCCCCTGTTGAAGGGAACAGCATTCAGCGCGGAGTCATGACAGCCTTATTATGTCTAGAACTATTTTACAGGATCAGGAGCATGTATGCTGTCCCTTGGCTCCCACATACAGAGACTTTGGGATTTACCCCTACTCAGTAGCATCATGGTGTGCAGTAAAATGCCATTTACCCTGTCCAGGTGACCCTGCATGTGGAGCGAGGAGGCCCTCACAGCTATGGCAGGGTTCCTCCTGCTGACAGCCAAGTGTCTCGCTCTTGGGCTGAGTTCCCATAGCCACTCCTGCTCAAAAGCAGCACAAATTAACACGGGTCTGCAATAGCAGACGCTCAGTTTTAGACAGACTAACAGTTTCCAGGCAACGCAGTGACCCTTTTTGTTCAGAGGTATCGTTTTGTTAACCGTAATTGTATATACTATCTCCGCTTTAATGAGAGACACCTAGTAAATTATACAGGGAAGCATTTCACTGAGGGGAACACAGACACCCTAAGAAACTCCAGCTGTTACTCAGCAATGTTTATTATTCATATGCCATCCCAGTTTTCTGTGTGAGGCACTTCACATCATTGCAACATAGCGGAAAGCAAAGATGCTATCAGTTGTCCTCTTGCAACTATGGATATAAAAGTTTAACTGTTCGATCCTATGGTCTTCAGGCAGGTTGCTCTTGGCTTAATAGGGTTTTTGCTGCCTAGTGAATAGTTTACTGTAGGTGACCAAATAAGCCCAAGAAATACAATATAGTATAATAATGGGCTTCATTTTTCTAATGGATAGCATTAAAGCTACACAGTATCTTCTCCTTTCTTCTAGAAAAGAGCATAAAGATAAGACAGGTCAAGAACAGTGTTGCTTGCCACAGCCTTTGGTATACCAGATATTTCAGACTGGCAGGCAAAAGCAGTGTCCATGCGCCGGATCCAGCTGTGCTGTTAATTGAGGGTCTTTGCAAAAGAAATGGGAGGTCATTATCGCTCATAGCTATTCACATACATGCAACAAATATAGAGAGGGAAAGTAACATAGAAAGTAGGAGAATGAGGGAAAAAAATAGTGAAATTCCCCTTCCTTTCATTCTCTGGCTGACTTCTGCTCCAGGTGCTGTGGTACTAGAGAAAAGCTCCAAAGCCCCGACAGAGACAGATAAACCAACCTGCCTACCCACAGCATCCTGACATCACAGGCTTCAAACAGGAGCAAATGCACTGACAGACTGCGAAAGATGAGCCCAGATGACATACAGCACGGATGTTTGATTTCATGGGACACCATGTAGAGTGAACATTCCCAGCCCAGCTGAACAAATCATCGCCGTTATTTTTCTAAGATATGCTTTGTTGAAAACTGCATTTTCTGGAGATGGCACGTTTGGGGACATCTTTTCACCCACTGATCAGAGCTTTGCAGACCAGGTAAGGATGGGTGGAAAGAGGAAAATTTCCCATACACTGCAGAGAATGAGTGATGATTGAGAACAAAAGAATTGGCATCACTTTAATTAAACCTTCAGGTCTGTGGAATAAAAACACTGGATTCATGATTAATAGCCAAAACACATAACGTTCTCTTCAGAGAACAAAGTGATGTACTATTCAATAATGCCATGGATACTGGGGAGAGTGGGCAGAGCTGTGGTGAGTAAGGGAGAATTACGGTGCCATATGGCAGCAGAGCCCACACAGAAAGAGCAGCTGCAAATTCACAGCAGCAGCAGCAGCTGCTGGAAGGGACTGAGGGACAGGGAACCCCTAAAAAAGCCCTGGAATAGAAAAATATGATGGTGTGAGAAGTGCCCATACAGCTATAATTCTTCCTAGAGTTCTGAATATGGATTAATCACTATTGCTAGACACTGCAGTGGAGCAGTGCAGGGTCATAGGGGTATTGTCCTATGACTCCTTTGACCTCCAAGAGCCTCTCAGCTGACTCTGCCATGTCTCTCTACCCAGCCCCTCCATCCTTCCCAAGATGACTCCTGTGCTCTTATGAAGGGAAAATAACCTTGAAGAACCAGTTCTGTACCTAATCTGGAAGTTCCCTATATATAGCTCTCAATGAGAAGGTGTTTTAGATGTGGCACACAACCAACAGTAGAGCAAAGGAGTGATGAGTCAGTTCTCAGCCTCCACTCTTCAATCTCTCCTGGCTGCACCTACTTGTGAGGGAGAAAGGGAGATACACATGCAGATCAGTGTTAAAGAATAACCCTTTACCAGAGGCTGCTCCACCCAATTAAATGTTGCAATAGCTTCTGTTACGAGTATACAAAAGCCTATAACATTTCTAACACCACAGAAGGAAAAAACAGAAGGAAACGCTGTGCTAATTAAAATACAACCCCTTACAAAAGGAGGCTAGGAGTATTTCAGCTATGATTTCCTGTTTGAATGTGCACATACCTTTTAGAAAAGTAGCCAACCTTAAAGAAAATTCCCTGCAATGGCGAATCCATCAAAACCCTGAATAAGTTGTTCCTCTGCTTAATTAGACTCACCATAATATGCTAATCAATGGTAAATAATTGCTTTTTAATGGCAACCACTCTGTGCAGCCTTTAATTATCCACAAGTTTCCTGTAAATCATCACCATCTCCAACCAAGCAGTAACATACTCACTAATAGCTCTGAAGCTTCATAAAAATCTTTGGTGATTTGACCGTCTCATYCAAGAAGCTCAACCTTGTCCCTCCAAAGTCAGGTACTCAGAGCAGATTACATATCTGGAGAAGATCAGGCTATAAAAGGGGAAAAAGGCAAGTTTCACTCATATTTACCAGGCAGAGTTTGGCTTTTACATAGCTGGTTTTGTCTTCTGCTTAACGCATTTCATTTGTGATGAAAAAATTTATGTCCTCATTTCATTTTGTATGGAGTACATATGGGAAAAGGCTTCCATGTGGCAGCAGTGATCTTAACAGATGCTCCCCTTTGGGCAAACATGGGCTTTTAATGGAAAAAGTGCTGAGCGAGGTGCCAGATACCTTATCTTGATGGAGCAAATTCATTTTGAAATGAAAGTTTAGTTTATCTCCAGTGATAGCTGTTAGCTGTTATCCTGCATCACAAGCAATGTTTAACTTAAAAATATTCACATCAGATATAAAAACAGGGAATTGGAACTTAAATCAGTTAATGAGCACAGTTTGTTAAATTGCCAACCTAACCCATGAAAAGGGAGATTATAATTGCAGCTTATTCTTCACTTGTCACTCATTTCTCTTAAGGGAAATGATTGTTGTTTTTCACATGGAGTCATCAGTCAGACTCATGGGTGCCTGATGAACTGCGATAAAATGAACGTAGGAAACATAAAGAGTCAAGCCATTCATCACTTTGTCTTGTACACCACTTGTAGACGAGGTGCCAGCTGCAGGAAAATCTCTCTCTGCCCCACACTTGAGTTGCAATAGGCCTATTATTCAGTGCCAGGCTATGGTTTCCTAACTTTTCCGGCATCAGCTTAATAGTAGCGTCAGCTGGGCATCATGCCATGTACATCAGCTATGCCTCATTTACCCTCCTGCTCCCAATTAGCTCAATCATGATGATAAAACCAGGAGAAAGACCTTTGGATAGAAGGCACATATTTATTTGGCCAACAGTCTAGTAAAAGGAAGGAAGGATGGGGAACTCATAAAGGGGAGGAAGGACGGATTGTGATCTTGGCTGTTCTGCAAATGCTCTGCGTGACTGCCACTTCTCTCAGCCTCCTCTTCTCCTTCGCCCCTCAACTGGGATAATTCTTTGCTTTGCTCATGGGAGTCTTGTGAGCCACTCATATGCCACAGTGACAAGACATAGAAATGACTATAAATAAAGGAGTCCAAGAACTTTAAATAGCAGGATTAAACACTAGTGTTCACAGATCTACAGTTACTTGCTGATGTCTGTTCATCAGAAATCTTTGTTGAATTTCATGTCATCATATTTTGTTTGCTGTGGCTGTTAGGTTGTGAAGCAATCATCTCAGCTGTAATCCAAAAAGCTGAATGTGGTTATTTCAGGCAGAGGAGAGAAACCTTCTGCTTTAAGACCTTTGTGCAAGAATTACAAGCCACAGCCATACAGCTGTGAGAGAGAAAGCTCTTTTATTTATCCAGCAAGTAGTGTTTGCACTAGCATGCAGGAGCATTACTCTTTACAGTGACCCCTAAATTTGAGATACAAGCAGGGCTTACTATGTGCTGGACAGGAAAGGGCAATTTGCAACTCCCTGCTATTGACTTTGTGACATTATCTGGCAGTGTAAGGACAGATCACTTAAATGAAAAGATCCTGCATCTCCCTGTAAACCATGCTAGGAGAAATGTTGTTCTCAGTTCCAAGGCAGAAAAATTGAGGAAGAGATGCTAAATACCTCTCCAACAGCTACAAATAAAATCTTCACCTGGAAAAACTCCAGCGTTTAAGATTTCCTTTATTTTGGCTTTCCGGTCCATTTTCTGTAACGTGTTGCTCATTCTCTAAAAAATCCTTACGCCTACATGATTCACGGTCTTCTGAAGAGAGATGTTCTTTTTGAAGAGAATGGAATTGAATTAATGTTGTGTGAAGTCCTCCAGGAAATCTGTATGTGATCTGGTCATGATGGACTTTCAAGGCTGGCACAGCCAGTCTGGGAGTGCCAGCACCCAACACAGGGTGTATAGGAGCCTCAGAGCACAGAGACACAGCAAGAGCCAAGCTAAAGGTCCCATCCAGACCAAATGTCTGTCCATTCCAGGTCAGAAAGGTAGTTAAAGTCAGCCGCAGATCCCATCTGATCAGGCATAGTTCCTGTCCCTTCCCACCATCATTAAAATGGTCAGGTTGGGACCTGAAATGAGTATTCTTTCCTCATCTGGGCCCCAGATATTTGTCATAGTTTGTCATTTTGGCTGCGACCCTCCATTCATCAAAATGCATGACAGTGGAAGTGAAAGAGAAAAAGAGAGAATTCAACATGTGATGCCATTTTTATGCCATCTGGTAGTAAGTATGGGGATGCATATGGGCAAAACACTATTTAGAAGGCTTCTTGAAATGTTTACCTACAAAGATCTGCTAGTTCCCTAGTGCAATCTTTCCTAGCAAGAATAATTCTCAGAACGTCTATATCCTTTAAAACTCATAATAGCATTTACACCTACATTATTTAAAAGTAATGTCCATGTTCCACCTAAACAGGCTTTCTGTGGGAGGCACTGAATAGAGTGTAAATCACTTACGATACCTATGTATTTGTATGCAACTTTCCTTCTCCTGATTCAAAGACTTTGAATTTGTTGTGCATAGCAAGGAGACATCCTACTATTTGACTTCACTGAAAAGTTTCAGTTATGCTTTAGAGACCAAATGCAAATCCATATCAAGTCTGTAGGAATTAATTTCATCTGCATAAATATCTCTGCCTCTGTTCACTTTCATGTTTTTTTGCAAATTGGAAGACTAACACATTTGTTTCTTTCTAGCATTCATAATTCTAATCATGTTCGAAATTAACCCCAAGTGTCTTTGAGAGCCTTATGTTCTTATCCAGAAGACTGATTTTCATCCTTGGAGTGTACTTAAAAACACTTACCAAATCTCATTCTTGGATTCATATTATCCCATCCCTCTCTAAAGTAACTGTCCAAAAGGTATATACTGTAATGCCTTGAACATGTTGCTAACTTTGCTTACACAAATAGCATTCACTCTCATGTTTGTAGAATTGGGCACTGAGTTTCTACATGAGTAAGTATATAACCTCCAGCAAACTATTAAAGTGAATAGATTTGTTTTGTTAAAGCAATAAAAGACTACTCCTTGTACTAACATCCCCAATCTTTCACTACTGTGCGCAAGATAGCATGTCAGTGGAAGAGACACATCTCAATTTCACCAATATTTGGAATGCTTTCCATTTTTCCTTTAATGGACTTTTCACCAGGGCATTGCAGCCCCAAGCACTCTGTCATAATTCCTCAAATAATTAACAAGGAGATCATTTAAGTTGAGCAAGTCTCTGAATACACCCACTGCTCTCTAACATGGGAACATCCACAAAATGGGATGGTTGTGCAATGGCATTTATATGCAATATCAAATAATCTGGAACACCATATGAAGAATATACCAAAAGTCACGGACAGGATGTCTCCTTTGCAGCCAAAAGAAAATGCTGGTTTTCAACTGAAATACGAAGTGGAAGAAATGCTTGCTTTCTTAAAAAAGTACTTTGGTGCCAAACATTTTGGAGACATTGTTGAAGAACAGTCCTTCCTCACATAGAGGTTATCCCTGTGACGCTGCCAAGGTCAGTGCCTGAGTGGGTGATTTGCCAAGTAACTGCCAGTTGTGTAATATATGCTGTAGCAGGCATGGAAGCAGATTTTACTTTCACACCCGCCTTCTGAATTGGCATTCTTTGCCTCTTTTGTGCCAATGTTGCTTCTCTTTCCCATTCTGTGCCCTCTCTTTTCACTGGAATGCCCTTACCCCTTACATATAAGCTGAATGTCCCATTGTTTGCTAGAAAGCAAGACTTGCTGAATATGGATTTTATGGAAGTCACACAGGAAAGACAGACTGTATAACTTACTACATACCTTATTCACATGGTGACCCTACCAGGAGTATATGACTTTTAAAACCAAACTCATAATTTGTCATAGGCACTTGTCTACCTTATATAACGGGGATGAAAACAGCTCTTCATTCCTCAGGAGCTCTCCTTACTCGTCAAYCAATTCTGTCTTCATGATTGTCTAAATTTTGCTTCAACTTTTTTCTCTCCCAAATCTTGATTGTCTTCAGATGTCTTCTTTTAGGGTTGCAGATTTCTATTGATTAGATAAATATTTTCCTACTTTTCAGTCCTTAACCATATGTTTTCAGTCAAGTCTCTTAACAATTCCGCACAGAACTTAAGCACCTTTTTCTGAATGCTGACACATCTATCCTCTCAAGTAGGCAAACTGGAAGCAAGTGTTAGTAGGCAGGTAGGTTTATGCAATCAAATGATAGAAATTGTTGCACAATATTAGAAAGTTTCTGAAAGTTAGATGTATTTTTGTCTGGCTGGGTTGGAGAGTGAGATCCCTGTTTTGTGCGCATTGCTTTTAGTCCAGGCCTGCTGTCGACCACAATGCCCTCCTTCTTGGCTATGGGAGCAGGGCAGGACGAGCAGGCTGAACAGGGGCCATATCTTTATAGTCCCACACCTACCACTCGGTGGCCAGAGTAGATCAGCCTTACGTCCTTTGAAGTTGCAAAGGATTCCTTCCAAGAGCCAAGAATGGGCTGAGGAACAACAGCTACTCTGAGGGTTTGGATGTACATACAGATTACCTCAGCTGCACAGGTCTTCACTCGTCAGTCAAGCAGCTATATTAGTCAGGATGTGTGCTCTGATCCTGGGGCAAGCATTAGGTGTTTCAACTTAGCTTGCATCTCTTTCACTGTGGTCTAATTCAACTCAAGCTTCTTTTTCCTGTTATCCCAGGACATGTATGTAGGCAATTACTGCCACTCACCCAGTGCTTGGTCCAATGTTAAATATAGTACATGATGGGGTGTGGAACCTCTGAGTCATAATRCCTTTACTGAATATCTCTAAGATGGATCACTTAAACTGCTCCCTGGCTCAGGAAAGAGCCCAAATGTTAAGCCAACCAAGTAGCGTATTAAAGTATTTTGTGTACGTCTTTTAGCCAGAAGAGACAGAAGGGACCTCATTGTGTAGGGCTCATCAAGCCTCCAGGGATTTGTGAGATCCAACTAATACTTACTCTCAAGGGTGGCTGCTGCCACTGCAGAGTGACCATTCAGCAGTCTTATACCTGGTATGTATGCACAATGTCAGTGGAGTCTTTGGCATGCAATGGTTTTGCCATGGGGAATTCTACTTAGGAGAATTTTTCTTTGGAGGCAAGTATTAGTTGCTCATCTATTAATGTCTGCTATCAATAGGAAACAAACAATAAAGACATCCTGCTGGAAAAAGGAAGAAAAATACTTTTTGAAACATCTGGACAATGTTCTTTTTTATTTCTGCTGAGAGCTATGCCTTCATCTAAACATATGTCAAATCAAGCTATTAAGAAAGAATAGTTAACACTCGGTTTAGACTCCCTGTCAGGTTTCTCCATTTCTAGGTTCATGAACACACAGAAACAGAGGGTCATTGAGTACAGCATTTGTATGGGGAGAGAAGGGGAATGAAAAGAAACTCATTAATTTCTTTGGAAATGTAGTTATTAAACAGGTCACCTTCTTTAACAGGGAGGAGAAAGTCTGCAGATGCTAATCTTTGATGCACTTTGAATCACACTTTCCTTTGCAAAACACTGATATCTTCACTTTGCTATAACTGAACTCAGAAGAATTGCAGGTGTAGCCATTTACTATTATTTTCACGAATCTAAAACCTTGCACAAGCTTTCCGATATTTCTTTGTAGAATTTGATTGCACAACATGTTTTTAAGCAGTTTAGTTAAATCTGGAGAAAAAAAACCCCAAACTTACAGAACACAAGAGAATGTATTCTTACCTATAGCAAAATATATTTTATTCTGATTTAAAATTATCTTTTGGTAAGCTGACTTTGTGAGTTACTTCTGTGAGTTACTTACTGTGACTTCTCAGTGGGAGATTTTATTTCTCCACCTCTTACTACAGTAAATCAGTTGCTTTTTTTAATAACCACTGTTTATTAACTTCCTTCCTATCAGAATTTGTAACAGGATGTTCAAATTATCTTCTTCTTCCAGAGACTGTATTTAATCAGAGACTTCACTTTATCTCATTATTTCCACAGTTATATTATTCAATACATTTAGCATCTATGTCTAACTTGTTAGTGTGTAGTATCATGGCATTGGTGGTTCTTCACAAATAAATAAATAAGAGCATGACAGGGTAAATTTCCTTTCTTGCATTTTCTTCAATTCATGGGACATAATAAAACATAAACATGTAAGTGTTTGTAAAAGAGGTTTTTCACTGCCAAATGATCCATCATCTTTCCTGTAACTTTTCTTAGCTGAACTTCATTGGAACAAATGCCCAGCTCCTTCTCTCTTTCTCTTTCCCTTTCCCTTTCCCTTTCTTTTTCCCTTTCTCTTTCTCTTTCTCTTTCTCTTTCTCTTTCTCTTTCTCTTTCTCTTTCTCTTTCTCTCTTCCTCTTTGGCATCAGCTTCAGCTTCTTCTCTTTCTCAGCACAGTTTAGATTCAATTTATATCTAGGACCCATGAAGGTGGAAGTCCTACTGTCACAGATCTTTAGGCAGACAAAAAGAGACTCAGCGTGATCCAAATTATGCAATACACTAAAATGACGCAAAAGGAGCTAACTGTCCACAAGTCTTCTGTGTGTTGATTGTTGGATCCCTACAAGCTATGGCCCATGCTTTGAGATGACACTGACTCCCATCTTATTACATGCCAATACTAAAAAGGAAACTGCACTTGCAGCTGGACTATTGGGCTCAGAAATCAGAAGAGAATTAAGATAGGATAAATTTAGCTTTTCTTTAGTTAATAAGTGCAATGAATTTTTTTAAGAGTTTGAAGTTTAAATTAATTGGGACATAAGTACATGGACAGTATTTTGCCTTAATTAGGCACTGCTTATAAAGAAAATGACTAATGTGTCTCCACTGATAACCTGACTGTATCTTGTTACCCAATAAATCCATTTATTTCTGTTAAGGGCCAACTGTTAAAAAAAGCTTAATATTCACCTGTCAGTGGACATCATTAGATYCTCTATCCTCTTTTTTGAGTCAAAAACTATACTGTCTGAGTAACTCACATTCTTCGAGTGCTTGTTTCTCTAACCGTATTAACAGCTACTCCACATACAAAAGCTTACAAGTTTTGCCACTTCTGGGACACTCCTAGTAAAATTCATTTGTAGATCACAGTTTCAGGCTAACACCTTAGCTCACTTCAGGGAGATATCATAACATGTCCTGCTACATGCTTCCTGCTCTAATATAAAGGTATAGCTAGAACATTGAAGGCATCGGTTCTTTTTGCTTGGGAATCACTAACTCCTTTTTCAGGCACCCATCATCAGATATATCCTTCAGTGGGTTTGAAATCTGCTCTAATTTAGTTTTGAAGACTATTCCAGCATACAGTGTGTCAAGAATTGGGCTATTGTGACTTACAGACTATTCAGAGGAAAGAGCAGAGGTTGCAGAAGGAAGACTTTAGAAAAATTATGAGGAAATCAATCTCTGATAAAACGCTTGTTGTGGTTGCAGTTGTGCTGTAAGTAGTTTTCTTCATAAAAAGAGAACTTATTTTTGCATGCCTGGAGTCTGCTCATGTTATTATCTGAGATGCAATACTTGAAACATAGGGGAGTGCAAATGTGAGGTGAGAAATTCCTAATACAATTCATTAGTGTATCTAAGCAACCAAGCAGAGGACTGGATGTGCTGTCTCATGGCCTTCTGAAACTTTACAGTACCTGCCACTCACCAGTGTGGCCCACTCTGACAACAGACGTAAAAATGGAAACTTTGATCAGTCTGACCCCAGGAAAAGCAATACTATTAAGCTGTGTTTTAGCATCATAGACCCATCATATAAAGTATTCAAAAGAGCTGCTACAGGCTGAGAAGAATAAACTTTCCATCTTCGCTTCATTCACCATGATGTGCCTCTCACTGCTTTCTTCTCTTCCTCAGCCCTACTTTCCCCTCCTCCTTCCCTTTTCAACTCCTAATTCTTTCACTGCTTCTCATTCAGGCCTTGCCCTCTGCATTCAGTTTCTGCTTCTCATTCCCCTTTGCCCACTCCCCACCCTGCCTGCTCCTTTTTGGGTTCAGTTCTTCTTACTTCAGGCTTTTATTTCTCTGAGGGATTTGAATAATCACTCCTTCTTTTTTGATCTCATTGTCATCTCAATAGGTCTTGCTGCCTTCCACCCTTTCCTCAAAAGGTAGGTTTCCAAAGAACGTATTCCCTCCAGAAAGGAGGAAAAGGACCTCTGAAACTCACTGACCCTTTCTAAATTGGATGTCCCATTGTGTATCACAGAATTAGGAATTTTTCCATTATACGAGAATGTTAACTTTGTTAGTGAATTTTTTTTTAATGAGCACATTAAATTCCTCCTTAGCCTTAAAAATATGTAACTTTTTTTGTCTATTACTCTATCATGATTAATTTCTGTCTCTGCTTGGCTGGTAGTCAGTTTTAACAAGGCTGATTTAGTCATACACTATATTTTATGTAAAACATCAGGAGGAGGAGCAACCTTTACTAAAGGCCAAATAAATGTTTTTATAGTATATGAACTAGGAATCTAAAACAAGGCTAACACACAGTTTATACTGTTGACCACATTTCCAAAATGCCCCTCAAATCTAACACCTGCAACTGAATGCTCTTGAATGCAACTCTGCACAGCTGAGCATCTGATCACACTGCTTGGGCAGAGAAGTCTTTCACATCTGTTCTTGTTCCTTGTCATAGGTCAGATCAAAGAACCAGACACAAACACCAGGTATCTCAGAAAGAAATTTTACAGTTGTATTTCAGAGTCATAACTACTGAAAATAAATTAGAGAATAAGGAGAAAAATAAAATAGGAAACAATTTTGCAGCTATTATCAAAGGCTGGCTCTTTCTTTTCACCGTAAGTGGAAAATGAAATAGAAGAAAATTCTCAGTCATATGCAGTCAAGGCCACAAAACAAGAAGACCTTGAGCCAACTTCTTCAAAGGCCAAGGATACAGGCATAAGATATTCAGCTGGGTTTTTTGCTCCTTATGTATTCTCGCAATGGCAAACCACGGCAAGTTTGCTTCCAGCCCGTGTAGCTAGGCCAGGAAATGTTAAAACTTTCCTTTTTTTCCTGCAGTACTCGATAACCAGGGTACTAAATAAGCATTCCAAAATAAAATGAATGCAGAACCATATGGTTAGTTCTGACTACCATCTTGCAGAAAAAAATCACTCATGCTTCTGTTCTGTACTACAGATGGTTCTGATGGACAGCATCATGCAAAGCCACATTTTTATTGCTGAGGAAAATGTGAAGACAATTCTGAAAATCTATTTATGGAACATTGTGCTTCTGTTAGACACAGGGATAGGTAACGAGAGACTGCTTTTAAAGAATTGCCATTTCTAGTCCATATTCTGCTCCACATATATTATCTGATCATGCAAACATCTTAGCAAATGGAAAAACTATCTTTTGACCAATGCATTGCTGGATCCAGCCCTTAAGACTCCATTTTCTTTTATCACTCTCATCTCAGTTCCCAGAATTCTCATTTCTACCTGCAAGAGTGAGCCTTGTTACTTGACCTTTTTGTGCATCAGAAAGTATGGTTATTTTGTCTTCTAAACTTAGTAAGCCTGACTGCCTCGTCTTTTGAAGCTACAGTGTTCTTTCATAGTTGCACAGTAGACACATCTGACTCATACCTCAACTCTGTGGGCTGTTGACTAGAGAAGAAAAAAACAACAACAAAAATTAGTCCAAGATCTCTTTTCCTTTACACTGGTAATWCCCATTCATCTCAACAGTTTTCTTGTTAATGGGTGATGTAAACCAATGAGTATTTTAACTTTTAGGTTTTCATTTATAGTTTTCTTATACTATAGGACAGTAATGTCCAAAATGTTCAATCTAAAGATATCACAATATGGCCAAACAAAATTTTAATTCAAGACATACATATTCAGATTAAAATGTCTCAGAATGATCTCTTCACAAAACATAGGAACGTTCATTTTAACAACATCAAAAAATCATTTTCATGTCATCTGCCTGTGACCATAATATTATGAATTTCAGTCTGCTCCCCCCGAACTCAGAGGAAGAGAAATCCAGCCCATTCTCCCTCCTCCTCCACCTCTTTGCCCTTTGCAAGAATTTAAATAAGATTTCCATATCTACTTTTACCACTTACATTCTGTTTCACAAATAAGCTGTTTTGCGTAAAAGCAGATAGCACACATTCACAGGCATTCCTGTTATACATTCAGTTTCTACTAGTTTGCATAATTTTCTCTTTAGGGATTCTTACAAAAAGTGACAGGGGATAGAATTCTTTTTTTTTACCCCTCAGCCATGAATTCCATCTGTTGTCATGGCACTGAACCCAGTGTTGAATAGCAGCCAGCATTGCTTTTGATGTTCTGCAGGATTAGTAGAGATGTCTGATGTTATTGTACAAGATTGTTCATAGGAATAGCTCTACCTGAGCTTTATGCAAATGTTCAGTTGCTAAATTAATAAATAAATATGGTATAGCATCAAAGCTCACATTCTGGGGGCATTCCCTTGGACCTTTACTATTTCCATAATGGCTCACAGAAAGTTCTTGCAATTACTCTCATTTCTGCAAACACAAACCAAATGTACGCGGCATTTTGTTAGAGGCAGCTGAGAAATAATATAGCCAATGAAACATATCTGATGATTTGTAGCTGATGATCTGATGAGGCAAACTTTATCTGTGTGATCTTCTAATCAAAATATTTCGAGATTTGGCTCTACCTTTGACTCTGACATTTTTCACTGAGCTACCAAGCAGACAAAGTTCCCATTGAGCCTAGCTCTGGGAGGAGTCAAATATCTAATAATTAGAGGTATTTTTCAGTGCTCAGGACATTCAGGTTGTCCCATTTCAGACCCTCAAATCTCTTGACACACATTACTCAAACTTTCACAAATTCCTGTGGAGTAGAAGAGCTTTTTTTCTTGTTTTTGTTTTCTTATAAAGATAAGTATCGATGTTGCTTAGGAGTTTTTTCTGCCGTTTCTTTTTCATCAAGGGTTCTCAGTCTACCAATACCCTATCTTGTTTATGGATACACTTTGGAAAGATTTCCAAGTTTCAAGATGGAGTTTCTGGTCAAAACAGAGAACATCTCACCTTGGCATGAGCTCAAGAAAAGGAAGTGTAAACCATTTTATGCAACAGATAATTACAAAGGGCAGCAAATGAACAGAGCTCTGCTGCTTCCTTTTCCTGTCTCTAAGAAACCAAGTTTACTTCTGTTTCTCAGGGCAGCAGCTTTCACCTTGAGGGGAAGAAGAGGTAGCAATTGACACCTCCTGTACTCAATCGTCCTTCCCTGCAGGAGCAGCAAGCCCATTTACTGTGCTGTTTCCTGTGGAGAAGCAGTCTAGCACTTCATCCTTGGAAAAGAAACCTTCAGTTTTGCCCCTACAGCTAAGAGGTCTTGTCTCAGCTTTGGCCCAGGAGAGTAGCCTAGCAGATCGGTCTTTCTAACAGAAGTGGAAGACTTAGGTCTAAGATGAAGAGTGGACTCAACAGAGATGTGAATTTGGCATCCCACAATGAAGGCAAGTGCCTTGCTACTTACTGTCCTCTACTGCTTCAATAAAACGTTTTAAAAGAGAGTGCTATCCTGCACTCTCTGCATCCTGAGAAGACGAATAGGAACTAGATATTTATTTTCTTGTCTAACTTCTGAAATATTACTGATTTGCAGCCCCCTAGATTTATGCTGTATTTCTGGACAAAAATAGCCTTTTTTTCCCTAGGTTCATTATTTTCATATCAACTGCTTGCACTGCCTACAAGGTTCTTGAGAATGGCATTGGACTGTTACAAGTGCTTGCAATTTACTCTGGCTTTTCCACATGTGAACCCTCTAAATAAAACTGTGCAGCCAGCTCAGTTGGTCTTTATGAGGAGTAAATCCACTGATTTCAGTAGTAGTATCCTGAAGTTACTTCAGTGCAAATTAACATGTTATTAAAGTAATTAACCAGCTTCTGATTAGAAATGCAAATATAGAATACAGATACACTGCCTTGCAGTTCAACAGCAGTTTTCTGAGATTTCCCAGGGGAAAGGATAAGGATGGTTGGAGTCCTTGGGATATAGGATGGAACACAGAATGGCAGTGTGCTGTGCTGTGTAGATGGAGTTTCAACTGTGGATGTCTTGCACTGACTGGTGAGCTAGTAAGGCTAAGCTTTGATAAATTTAGTGAAGTTAGGGAGCCGTAAAACTGCAGCAACAAATACACAAAAATCACCTGTTACAGAGTTGATAGAGGTAATTTCTGGTTTAGTCTGAGAGAAAAAAAAATCAGCATGACTTAGTCTTTTGGGAGTGAACTGGCAAAAAGATAGAAGTTTTCGTTTTAAAAGAAGATAGTCATCATGGCCCACAGTACTTTTCCTCCTTTCTATAAAGGCTCTTCACCCAAATCTTCAACTCAGCCTATTAAATGCATGTTTCTTTTGTAGCTGATGTCTCAATGTCTGTACATATGCAGCACCACACGTGGATGATCGGGATAGGGCTGGACAGTAAATTGGTTTGAAAGCAGCACAGCTTAGCCACTGGTCAGACAGAGACCAAACACTCACTTTATACCGATCCTTAAATCTCATTGCTGTGTGACACCTCAGTCCCCAGCAGCTGCAGCCTGCAGCAGATGTGTAGCATGGGAGTGGCATTAGCTTGGAAAAACTGCTGAGCATCGGCTGCAGCCCTGCTCACCTCTTGCTTGGACCTGGCCACCTCTGGCAGAGCAATGCATATGCTCAAATATTTACTGTACAGGCTCTGTGTCCCCAGGGCTTGACCATACGTCCTTCAGCAGGACTGAGAAAGAGATTACCATGGCTGCAGATATGGGTGATAACTATACCCTTGCTTTTCAGTGAAGGAAGGGAACAAGAACACACCATTACTGAAGCAAATACAGAATATTGTACCTGGAACTGCTCTACTGTGCGGGTGGGAGTCCCTTCTGCTGCTCCATGGTATGAAGAGGGTGGTAGAGCACTGACAGTGACAGCACTACAATGACTCCAGCCCAAGGTCAACTACAGCTGTTTATCTGGTTTTCATGTGCCACAAAGGAAGGGGAAAAACAGAGGGGCCAAGAATCTGGAGTTCATTTGCAGGTTAGATTGAATCTCATTGTAGTGAAAAATCTCTCTCTAATATCATGACTATCATTTAGCCCCTGCATGAAGCATTAGTGCAGAGTATACAATACAGATGCATGTCATTTTTAGGCTGTAAAATTAAAGATTGCCTTTTCACTGATTATTTGATTTATAAAACACATTCTTTGTAGGCTCCCAGTGCACAGGTGCAGCACTGCTAGCTGAACATGAGCCCATGAGCTGCGTGGTAAGGAGGGATGCACATATATTAGCAGCAGGCTCTATCAGTGAAATTGCTTTCATTTTTCACTGTCTTAGTCCTGTGGGTTACACTGAGCTGCCCTTCAGTAAGCAGAGTAGGACTTGGTTCCCTGTGCCCAAAGGGAAGAGTCTCGTCTAGTGAATAAGTGGCATGATATCTAACTGTATGAATTTTACTCAGTTTCATTTTTCCAGTCGTTATTTTCTCATGTAGCCCATAGATAAGATATCACTGCAGCAGGAACATATAGGTCCAGGGCCAGAAGGATCCTGTCTCCTCTCAAGGACCCTCCTTGGCCACTAAAACATTTATCCTCCTTCTGAAGAAGATCAAAGAGTTAGTCTCTTTTTTAAAAACACACACAAAATGATGTTGAAGCACTCTTTTTTTCATGTTTTAGTAGACTACACTGTATTATTTGCATTTTATTTGGCTTTGCACTGCACTCAGAGTATCTTCAGAGATAGGAACCTCGTTGATAAAAAGCACAATTGTCTAATCTGTGTCAGTCATGTTGATGGATGCTGTAGATATCTTGATATTATGGTGCTCAGCACTGTCAGATGGAGCTTGCAGATCAGCATAAAATTATATTTCTAATGAAGTTGGGAGCAAACGGCAATTAATATGTACTGTTAACAGGTTTTCAAAAAGTGGCAGGAAGCCTACTGAGCTCTCTTCTCACAATATATCACTAGCAAAAGTTTTAAAGATATAACCTGTTTTCAAAAGACAGAGAGACAGCAAGACAGAGACAGAGATCTATCAAAGCAAAGGCATTTAGGGCCAGATTATGAAGCCTTTACTGAAGTTGTTGAGCACTTACATGTCAAGTCCCATTGACTTCAACTTCCCATTAGCATGAGAAAGAGTTGCACAGTTTGGCCTTTAGTGAGATAGTAGGCTTAAAAAATACACATTTGTCGACTTACAGCTGAAGCATCTCACTAACACTAATTCTATTCAGACTACGCAGCTAAAAGAAAATAGAATAAAGTACCTGCATGTTTTAGGGGTGAAATCCTGTTCAATTTAGAGAATATAACTTCTAGTCTAAGATTAAAAAAAAAGAATCACCATCTGTTGCATTTTCTTCCTCGAATGCCAAGCCAATCTTTCTGAAACTCATTATGATTTGGATTCAGTTTCTGAAATGTGCATAGATTTCACAGGTATTCCGAAATATTTCCTTTTTATGTACAGAGAAACAACACAAGTCTTACCAACAACTGAATATTCTTGGGCAAAAACTGCCTTCAATAAGTTTGCAGTAGGAGAAAAATCTGCTTTTTGACATAAAAATAAACTACAGAGGGCTTTCCTTCACTCAATGTTAGTAAGATTTAGTTATTTCCTAAATTTACAAGGATTTCAGAATTACGTGATGCAGATATGATTTTTTAAAGCTGCTCAGGCAGTGAAATAGAAGGTGCTGATTCAAGAGCTCTTTTCTGTATAGTCTTGAAGCTATTATGTATGCCAGACAACGTACACACCAGAGGCCAAATGTGTACTGGGATAGTCAAACATTTCAGGGTAAACTTTCAGGGCCTTCATTTCTTTCAGTAATCCTGTATTTTAATATGTGAACATAATTCAAGACTATTTTGTCCTTTGAGGATTTCCATAACTGTTTCAGAAGGTCAGTGTGCAGTTCCAGCTGTTTTTAGATAGAATCCAATTGTATCTAAAGATACAATAATACAGACATGGCTCTAGATCAAAAAAAAACTTGATAGAATTGTTTGTCTACAGTATTTAAGAAATACTGGAGAAAAGAACCATGCAAATTTCAGGGTGTGGATGGGCTGGGTAATATAATTTATATCTTATATGTTTGAATGCTACACATTTTAATTATTCCACCAGTGTTTTTCCTACGCTTTCTCATTTGTTGCTGTTAAAGAACAACAACATGTCTCACTATGTACATAAATCTTCCTCTCTGATTGTTCTGGAGAGATTATTTCTCTGCCTCTGCAATCTGGCTTTCAAAAACATTTGTTTTGCACCTGGACTCTCCAAAGGCACAAGGAAGTGGCAGCATTTAAAAGCATAAGGGCAGCATCTATTCTACTAACAATTTCACACCTGAACAAGAGTCTCTAAATATTGAAGAAAATGAACCTGTAGTACACAAATGTATTTTACAAACTACAGGGGATTAGATTAAACCATGACCCCTTGTAAATACGGGAGTCGTACCACTGACTCCACCAGAGGCCAGGAATTCAACCTCATTGCATCCCATAAGAGACTTATAAATTCTCTATTCCATATAATGTGAGCCTGAATTGTCCTCATAAACAGGAATGGTGCACCCTGTTCTGTAAAGACTCGATATTCTTATCTCAATGGAGATGAGACAGATTTGGAGTGGGAAGATGTAGTGCTACAGCACTGTCAATCCTGTGCTTAAAACTCTACACAGTGTATTTTTACAGGTATATCCTGGGACAGGACAAGAAGCATCTCATCTGCACAGATCCTGCCCATGTCATTGTCCTACCTGAACCTTGTGGGAATATTCCTCACAAGGAGGTGGTTATATGGTGGTTATATAGGACAATGTAGGAAATACCAGGAAGAGAAAGGCCATCTGTATTTTCAGAGGTCTTCTTATCCCAGGCTTGACCTGGAGGTAGCACTATAAAGCTACAGACCATGCCAGAAGGATAGCTTGGTTTTAGCAACTGTCATCTAGCATCTGGGGGAGAGATGTATGAGGGACAATGGCATTTGAATCCAGGTTTTCTAATTTTACACAGTACAGGTCAGAAAATCCACCCATCCCAAGAAACAGGAATCTATGTGCCTCCCAGACTCTTTTATAGCAAGTCCCGTGGTAGGACAGACACAATTCAATAGTTCAAATATGAAAGAAAACATGTCTTAAATTTTGAACTGACTCATAGTACACCTATTACAAAGGACAGGTGTGTTAGTGTGGCATTTTAAAGCATCATGGCTTATGTTACTGTAGTGTTTCACAGCCAGTTGACAAGTACAGCAATCATGTATGCCCCAGAAATTTGGGGAGAGCAAAGCAGCTGGAAGAAGAAACACTCCCATCATTCAATGTCCTGAGTGCAAAGAAACTGAACGCAAAAGATTTCAAATTCAGACCTTTACTTACCATGTATACCAAGAAGCTGTGAAACTGTTCTTTCAGGAAAAAGCCAAGATGTTTTATAGCTACTGCACATTTGTTGCCTTTGACARTTTAACTTAATACAGCATCACAAGAAGATTTGAGTTACAAAAAATCATTTATTTCATGACAAACATGCTTGCCGGTATCATAAAATGGTTGTGATACATACCTTCATTTAAAAACTTGGAAGTGTGAGCCTGTTTTCTGATATATGGGAGCACATTGTGCATTTTCAGTTAATTTGATCACTTGACATAGCAAACTACAGGTTTTATTCCGATCTTTGGTTTAATTGGAAGCTTTCAGCATGTACTCTAGAAGTGTGGAAAAGGGACCTGTTTTTCAGAGTCCTACTTCTTCTAGTTATGGAGTTTGTCACACCTTTACACACAGCAAGTCTTTTAAGGCTGCAGCCAACTTCAGGACAATTAGCAGGCAAGGGAGCCCTTAGCTAGCCTGACTGTCCAGCTCAGCACCGCTCAGGGTGAACTGAAGTGCAGAAGCAACTCACGCCACTCCGGCTACAGCTGGTTGTAGGGGAAGAACTCTGCAATTCTGTCCTCATCTTTTAATTTTTTTTTCCATATTCTTGACTGTTGCTGGAGTCTGAAAACTAATTTGAGATTACAGAATTAAAAAAAAAAAAGAAAGAATAGCGTGRGAGCTCGCTGTACTTCACACACACGCACGTACATACACAATCCTCCACCTTTCTCTCCTCCCTCCCCTGCTAAAGTAGCTATCTTGCATATCAAAGGTTGGAGGGTATTTTTGGTACATTCACAAATCGCTCAGGAGATGAACGATCTTAGTTGTTCCAAATGATGAAAGTTCAAAGTATTTCATTTATGCTAACCATTCATTAACGTAGCCACTCATGTGTGCTAATCCCACTTATTAAGCCTCCCTGTCTCCTATTAATAATAATTTAGCTAAATATGAGATGTTTCAACACGGTTATTCATACTTTCATATATAATTATGCTAGATATAGGTATAGGATCCTGATAATAATCTTCCTTTACAAAGACTTTAATCTAAATAGAGCTTGGGGTGCCACAATCTGCACTAGGTGCTGCACAGGCTATGTTTGTCTGAAAGACTCCTATTACTGAGCTGTCTGCAGAGTTCTTATCTCCAAAATCCCCGTGTGAGTAGAGGAGCGCTGTTATCATTCCTGAGCAGATAGAAACCTGTAGAGCAGAAAAACAAAGGAGCAGAACCCACAAAAGCATTTACACACTTAATGGGTCCCAGGACCTTCAGGCAAACTCTGGGAGAGAAAAGAAGCAGTGAACTTTGCAAATGAGGTGGGCAGAGGACCTGAGTGTCCTATGGCCTATGTGAGAGCTTCAGCTAGTATCCAAAAAGTGGCCATTTCCTTCTTCAGCTGTGCTTGAGAAGTGAGCCAATTGTCTGTACCTTGAGAGATGATTTAGACCAAGATAGTTAATATTTCTGACAACATCAGCCTACCTGCATTCTCTCCCAGCTGTCACACAAGCACCCAAATCCTGTTCTGCCAAGCACCACAGCAGGATGAAAGGTATCTCCTCATCTCCACCAGGGAAGAAGGAGGAGGCCAAGCAGAAGCATCCATGATTCTAGGTACAGGGAAGGACTGTGACCCCGGTCGCGCATGGGCACCAGTCAGTCCTGCAGGGAGGATACCGATTTGGAGAAAGAGGGAATGTCTGCCCACCCCTAGCCCCTGAGGGGTGTAGCACTTACCTCAGGACCATGAATCTTACTCCAACAGCCAGGAATCTGAAGGCAATATGGAATGAAACTCAACACCCAGGCACCAATGCCCCTTTGTGGATTTAGCTCCTAGCAGTTCCCTCCAGGTGACAAACCAGGGAGAAGATTCAGCTTGAAGATGATGACTGAGTGCATGTACCCATGTATAGGCATCTGGTGACACTTGAGATGCCTTATGAGTTTCATGCAACTCCTTATGGCTGTAGGTCTCATCTAAGTCCTGAGACAGATCTGCACAGTGTGCAGGTCATGGAGGTTCTCAGATTCTCAAATACCACTAAATGCCTATATTTAGGAACCTGAATCGAGCCCTTAAATGTCTCCATGTATGTGAGATTTCCAAGTTCTCACAGTAGTCAGTAAATATTCAAATTGAGACATGCAATGGCATTCAGAGAGCTATTCAACACACCCTGCAAAGCAGACACTGACATTTGGTCAGAAAACACTGACCAGTTCTCCCGGAGCTATAATGGGAGCATGGTCATCTTGGAGGCCCTTCCATTTACGTGTCTTTATTTGCAAACTATAGCCTCCCCATCGAGACAATCTAAAACAGAATCAGGAATTCAGCCTGGGCTTTTCAAGGACAGACACAAAACAAGGCAGCCTGCTGATTCTGGTAGGGTGAAATCATGTAGCCTGACACTAAGGATTGGCTATCATCCCAGTATTTGCCCAGATTATATTATACAGTATTTTAAAACAATGAAAAACCACAATAGAATGGACAATCCAGGCAATCAGATGGGTCTTCACACATTGCTACTGATTCATAATACCACCTGAGAATGTTTCAGTCAGGTTCATTTAAGTAAAAAATATTTACTGACCAGCTACTTGCTCACACATGACCAAACCCCTTTATGCTCCTCATCAACATTTTCCCATGCACATTACCCCACCCTCCTTGATCCTTCCCTTTCTCCACTCTGGTGTCCCTCCAGACAATCAACCAACCTTTAGTTATTTTTCCCCTTTGGTCCCAGTTTTCCTATATCTGTATCCAAATTTGGTATTTTTGATACAGTTACCTAGGTCATTTTGATCTTCCATGGTTTTACTGATATTGTTACCTAGGTACTGCTGGCATTGCAAGTTCTTCTCCTCAAAAGACCCCACTATTGCCCTCCAATTATTGTGAAGTTTGGCCACTTCTCATGTAACTCACCCTTAACCAGCTGTGAAACACAGCTGGCCTTCACAGTACTATTTGTAACTTTTGACAGCTTCTCACTCTGCTATTCGTTACATCGCACAACGTAATGTCTCGTGTCATGTTCAATTAGCTGAACCTTGAGCCAGGGCCCAGTCATGTCCCTGCATACCTTACACTTGGCTGCTTAGCTTTTGCTTAATTGGTTCCTAACCCTTACCTTAACCATAAAAGTTACTAAGGGATTTTGCTTTCTCCTGAAATTTAGTTCCATGGAAGTGTTTACATTTTTTCCAGCTGTATTTTAAAATAAGCAAAGGACATTTGATAAAAGCATAACCTCATTAGTTCCAGACAGAATATTTTGAGGTTCTGATGGCAAACACCATTGTTATTTTTTTTTTCTGGCATATTTAAATGTGCTATAATTTATGTCGTCACCCAGGACCATACCCATTAACAAGACCTCTAAAGGTCTCAGCTGTCTGTGCTGAAGGCACCTATAACAATGTAACCCAAAAGTGTCCTTTGGCACAGAAAAAGCACCTATTCTCTCTAAAATGGTTAGCAGATGCCTAGGAAAGAGAAAAAGAGGACTGGTATATGATACTTTCCTCAAGTAACCTGCAACTGCTAACTAATTCTGAGTTCAGGAGATTTCCTGAGGCTGATGGTACATGTCCATTTAGTAACCTTTAATGAATATTTCTTCCAAACTCTTGTTGGTCTGTCCTTGAACTCTCATAAATTCACTGAGTCCAGAATACCATTGCCAAGGATCTCCACAGGCCTGACTTTTTTATGAGTCTTTTATGAACTTGGCTCATGCTATCTTCCTCTGCTGCCAGCAGTTTCTTCTGTTGGACAAGTGAGCAGTCATTTCCTGACTACTCTCTCCATGGCCTGGTCTGGTTCTACAGAGCTCGATCATAGGTTGTCTCTTTTCCAGACTGAGGAATCCCAGACTTTTTTTTCCTCAAACTCCTCAAATATATTCCTCCTTGTTCCTTAAACACAGAAGCCATCCCACCTCATCTTTGATCACCCTAGTTCTTCTTCTGAGAAGAAAAAAATTTTGGGATTTTTATGTGTGTAGTGAGAGAAAAAAAAAAAAAAAAGAGATCCTAAAGAATCATTTTGTATTCAGTCTGAGTAAGAAGCGACAAGAGGGAAGAGGATTTACAGAGTGGCATGTTCTCTGTTTTGTTCTCTATTTGCTTTCTAATAACTATTAAGAATGTTTTTGCCTTTTTTTGACAACTACCAAGTACTGAGCTAATAATTTCATACAACTATCTACCATAACCCCAAATCTCACTCCTGAGTGGTAACAGTAATCTCAGATCTCGTCATTTTCCATTAGAACCTAGGATTCTTTTCTCTACATGCATCACATTATTCTCTGTGTATATTAAATTTTATATGTTTCAGTTGCCACAGTTGATAGGTAGCTCTGAAGATTTAATAGTAAACCAAGATAAGTCTACGTTTTCTGATTAAATTTTGTTCAAATTTAAGAAGTTACTCTTCCTAGCAATAGATGTTCTGAGATCTTACAAGCCATTACAATGGAATGACTGCCTTAAATATTTTTAGATGTTAAGGAGGAATATTGTTTTACTTTCTTATTCCTTTCCCTACTTGAGAAACTTGTGCCTTTTGTTTCTATGTGCTGGAAGCCAACATCTCTGCCTCTGTTCATTTTCCTATCAATGTACCAGCAACATTGGTGCTACTGTCAAAAGAAGGATGAGCTGTGAATAGTTTATTTTGCAAATACCTTGAATGCTGACAAATAGTGGCTATTTTTGAGATGGGTTATGGCATATCAGCATACCCTTGTTGTTGTTTTGTTGCCRTTTACTTTTATCCCCATGTGAATAGTAGATTTCAAACATACTTACATATTTAAAAGCAATGAGAATAATAGCAGTCAAATACTAGGTCAGTTCCATAATCTAAGTTGCTTTTAGTTCCAGTTAAAATTGAAACATACCCTCTAGAAGTGGTACAATTTGCTATAAGCAAAAAAATGCAAAAAAAAATTATAAACATGCATTTAAGAAAAAAAAAATCTGTGCTTCATTTGCCAGCAGTAAAGTGTTCCTACCATTCAATATGCATTATCTGAAAACTCCTCTGTGTAGCATCATCAACCATGTTTACCCAAGCGTGATGATTATGATACACTGTTCCAGGGACTTCATATCCATTGTTGTTGTAGGTCGGCACTTGCTGTAATAAGGCGGACATCAGATTCACAAATGAAAGAGAAAAAAATTGGTAAATGTGATGTCAGCACAGGCAATACTGTTTGATTAGATCTGCGAATGAGCCAAAACAACTTGCTTTTGGCTGGAATTGACCTAGTAGATCTCAGTTTAATGGCTGGTTGAAGGGGGGATTTATTTATTTATTATTTGCTATTAAATGGGCTATTGTTAAAGCCTGCCACATACATAGGAACTGTCTGTTTACTCTGCATGATCAAATGTTTGAGTCTATGCATGCCTTTGATACACAGCTTAAGCACACACTAGTTTTCCATTTTGGCTTGCTGATTTTGTAAGTATACATTTTGGTTTTACTTGTCTGAATTTCCTGTCAGGATGTACACTATCTTTAAAAACAAGGCAGCAGAAAAAGAGCCTTTTAATCATCAATGTCACTGAAAACAGTGCCTTATTCTGCAGTTACTGATTGAAAGAACCTTCTTCACTGGGATAGAAAACGTTTCTTCACACTCCGTAAYGAGAGGTTTACCGGAGGTAAGAGCCGAAGGGGAAGGGGACCCGTGAAATTGTAACTTGTAAATACAATTCACTGCATGGGTGACATGAAAGACAGTGGCTTCTTACGTGTCTCAATGTGGAGGGCCAAATTCAGTGCCTGGACAGGTTGTAGAGGAGCCAAGAGAGGCTTTGCACCAGACTGCCACTGTCCCCGGCATTCCAGCAGACCTACTTCTACCTGCCCCTCCACAGAAAGACGAGCAAAAATAAGACCCCCCAGGAGGTCATGCTACCCTGTGTTTGGGGACTGGTGGGAATCAAATGTTAAATAATTCACTCCTGCCCACTCTTCATTTATCATTTCAGGGGCTAGTCTTATCTGTCTCTGTGGGAAACTACTGTGTTGCTAACAGGTAACCATGCAGTGAGATGATAAGCCTATCATAACCAAGTGTGGTCGTAGCTGTGCTTTGTGTTCCCAATTTTCCATTTAATAATCCAAGCAGAAATGAATAGAAATGCTAAATAGGAGTATGAAATATTATTTTCATTTTCTCTGTTGCTGTATAGCAGGAGGGAAAATAACCAAATGCCCCTAGAGGCCTATCCGTTTGTCTAGAGCATAGGAAGGGATTTGCAACTGGAGTCAGAGCATTTTACAGCACGGCCATGGCTCTCACAGGGCTGAAAGCATAGTCAGAAAGTCAGCCAGTGGCACATCTTTCTTCACAGATAGGTTTCTTGTGGAAAAATAGCACCAACCTTCGTGAAAAATGTTGGAAATACTTGTTCGCCACAAATGTTCAGTAGTAGCAGTGTTGAGTACTACTTTGCAGAGAGGCAAATTGTGACTGACCAGCCACAAATGAGTATGAAAGAAATGTAGACAAATTTGACTCAGCCCTCATGTACATATATATAAAACCAATCTGTTCAAACTTTGCGTTCAGCCCCTCATTGCTTACTTCTCATATTCCGTAACCACTCTGCTCGGTAAGTAGTGGGGTTAGAAGAATACTTCAGCAGATTTAACAAGGGGCAGCTGTTTTGACACTGAAGGAGTCAGCTAGGTACAGACTATTTTTGCCAGAAGAGACAGAGTTTGTAGACAGACGTGTTTTTTATTTCAAGATCAGCTGATAAAGCTGTGAGAAACACGTATCTAAGATTTCTAGCCCACAAACCTTTCATCAGATCATCTGCTTTGCCAGAAGACACAGTATTGAAGCCTTTTCCATGGCTAGGCCAGACAGATAGCTGCTTAAAAAGACAGGTTTAAACCGTGCTGTCTTTAGTGCATCTAACAGCCCAGCTCTTTTCAACTGGTTCTTACTGAGAACTAAAATAATAAAACCAGATTATGTGAATAGACTGTCTCTCGCCTAGCTCTTCCCGGGGTCTGATGGCACCTGGCTGTTATCAAACTGTCAAGTTCTGATCTTTTTCCGCAAGGAAAATAGATACCATTTACTGTTCTTGGGTTTAGCTTTGAAAAACAATTCAGTTACATCTTCTGTTTTGCAAAGGGCCAAATAAGCGGTTCAGTGTCACCATTTTTCTTGTCCTTCTGCATTCTTGGAGGCAACTGAATCGGGAGAGTAATGCCTCAGAAATAACACTACTTTACACAGAGTGCAAAAAATGGAACTCCCCTAAAATACGGCAAAAATAGTCTTTATTTATTTGTTGATAAGTTTTTAATGATCTTGAAACTCTAACATGCCAAACAAAATTGAGATAGACAAAAATACTGGTTTTGCTTTCATTTTGTATCTTAATATTACAAAAAAAAAAAGGTCTGAGATCCTATGCTAATACTCCTCCATTTAATATTAAATACTCATGGTAAAAAGTTCTCTGAAAAAACAGTGTTCTAACCAGACAGATCTGACACGTTTGACTTCAGCATGACACTTAATGAATCTGGGTTTTGGTATCATATTATGCATATGACTGATATTCCTAATGATGATAGTTATAACTATCCAGTAAATTAGAAACTAAAGATGGACATCCACCACATTCTTTGTACACATACTGTACCATACATATCAAGACACACTGGTGGTATAGCCTTCATATAGGAAAGAAAGGAAAGTAAAAGCTGCATGTAAGCCCAATAAAGGATTTGACAAATATCAAAGACAGCACTGAAAATTAAAACATTTACCAAAAGAGAAGCAAAAGATAAATGCAACAAGAAATTGACATTATTCTGAAAAAAAACATAAGCACTCAAAACAAGCTAGAAAAAAAGCTGAACAAGACACAGAATGACTCACCCTGGAAAATAACAAGACTGTCACAATACAAAGGAAAATACAGTATCAACACTGAGGAGGGGCTCATTTAGACTGAGAAAAATGTAACAATCTTTAAAAAGAGCAGATCTGAAGAAGATATCAGATGAGAAGAGTAAAAGAAGGCTGAAAATTAAAGAAATTAAACAAATTAAAAAAAGGGAAAGGCTTATCAAAAGGGTAAAATGTTAACACAGAAACTAAAGAGGGACCAGTTTCTCATCAAGACTTGCTAATGTTCCATAAAAGGACAAGTAGAAATATTACATAATGAAAGAGAAGCTTTATGTAAACCCACAAAATATTTACTAAAGGGTATGGTGATGAAAATAAGTCATATTTTCTTTTCTAAGTCATCAATAAGAATAATAAGTTTTAAAGAAGTAGAAATCTGGAATGTTAACTACAAGCTCTTTTCATGTCTGCTTGCTATTGTATCGTGTTATGGGTTATTTAGGCTGAAGAGAGGAGAAAGAGGAAGCAGTAATAGAAATCATGTTGTTAGAGCTAGTGAATTGATTTGCTCGACAGATTTCCTTATTTCCAAATTAATTTTAGTGAATTTGCCTTGACGCAGCACAAGCTAAAACATCATGACATGACAGCTAAAGGTGACGATGAACATTGTCACCCTACCACAGCCAAGTGTTCCCTAGACTATAGAGAGAGCTGCTTTACCAACCATTCTTCAGCGCAAGAACCAGAGGGGTATTGTAGGAACTGGCCTCTGGCCTGGTGTTTTTTCTAAACCATTGACACTTGTTCCAAGCCGCTGTAAAGTACTATCACATCAGGATATTATCATTTTATTCTTATTCTGACTAGGTGTGCATATACACTGAATGGCCAGAGATGAACTTTCTAATCCATTCTTATTATCTCTGTATTACACGCTATAAAACTGCACATGAGTTAGTGTAGACATTTGTGGTCATGTTTTAAGGAGACTAAATTCTTGATGTAAAGGTTTCAAATGATGGAGAGTCTAACAACACATTCGTTGGTGATCTGTCCTAGATGTTTTATCATTCACCTTGCAAAATATTCCAATGTATTACCTGCTGGAAGTGAAAGTTAACTATTGGCATAACGACCATGTCAGGACCTAGATGCTCTCTGTGTAGTAATTTACTGTAGAAAACTAGAACATAGTTCTGCTATCTATGAACGCTGTGCTTGCCCTTCGGTGTGAGTGTGTTCCCAATGGGTAACTTGTTCAAGGTATAAATAAAAGGGGATTCTTAAAGAAACCCTGTAAGAAAGGGAGAACACTGACCTATCTAAAGCTTTTCCAGCACCTACCTGAGTAGGTAACCATGTTAGCAGCTGTTAGAAGTGATCTTTAGCCTTGACAAATGATCAAATGTCAAAAAAGCTTTTGCCACAGCTGAAAACCTGGAGATGAAAAGGCACCACACTGCTCAAAAGTTGGTGCCCACCAGGGTGGAGGGGGAAGCTGGAAGCTGCTGCAAGCTCACATGTACTCACAAGCAACATAACTGAGTTACGGCTACCTACCAGCTTGAGAGGAAAGCCAAGCGGAGAGCCATGTATTACTGCAGTCCTGCAGGCATTGGCTTTATACTGTATATTATAATAATATCTATAAGTATTGCGATGCAATACCATATAATTCTTATTCCTACTGAGAAACTTAGCCAATTGCAAAATGGCGTTGCAGCTGGAGTTTGTCTCAAATGTATTATCCACTGGTATTAATATTTTGTCTTGCATATGTCTATCAGTGTGTTTGTGCATGTTTGCATGTGTGAGTTTGGAAACCACTACAGTTGTTTCCTGGCATCTAGGTTCTTTCAGTAACATGAAAATCAGCTGACCAAAATCTTTAACAACATTATCCCTTAGAACAATCCTAAAATAGTTGTTTATTGGTGGAGCTCAGCACATGGAACTTGTTTCTTCCTGTGATACCAGAAGTTCGTTTAACAAGAACTGCCATTCAAACTTAATCCTTCTCCTAATGAACCAACCTCTACTGTATGGAAACTCTGTAGTACCCTGAAAGATGACATCCTTGCATAAGAAGACACGTCTGCAGTCTGCTTTCCAAATACAATCAACTGCTTGAGCACTTCAGTGACTTCTCCTGTAACTTCTGTTCACTCAGAAATTTCCAATTTGCTTCATGTCAAGATAGCTCATAACATCCCAAAACAGCCAGGTAGAGCAGGCGGACACAGAAATTAAAAACGTGACACAGGAATTTTTGCTTTGTTTCCTTGAACGACAAGCTGGCAGAAGCAGCTCAGGTGCCTGAGGACTGAGGCCCAGTAGAGCAGGGTACCTATAAAGCACCAAGTGCTTTTACACTTGAGTTGCCCGCCATTAAAAGTCGCATCACATCCGTGCCGAGTAGATGGTTTCACTCAGGAACAGTATCGCAAACACAGAAACCATTCACACGGCTCCTGGGCAGCACCTAGGCGGACCTGGGACGGAGGATCGCGTGTGTCACCTTACACTCCCAAAGCCTAGAGTGTTTGGCAGAGGTGTTTCTAGCCCCCCCACCTACCATTTCACACCAGGACACCCAAGAGGGCTCAGGTCAGCACAGGAAGGCCGTGGGGGTCAGACCAGCCCGGGAGGCAGGGTGTCTGCTGCCTCCGGATCGGGGTGCCGCGCAGGGTGGGGTGTCTCGGCCGGGCTTCCCGCAGGCCCACGCGTGCCGCTCTGCCGCGCGGGTCCCTGCTGGCACTGCCATCCCCGCCCCGCACTTCCTCACCACGCGGGACCTGGTGTTTGTTTCCCTTAATTTTTCACTTCTTGTTTGGGTGGTTTGGGGKTTTTTTTATATTTTTTTTWATCTTGTTTTGTCTCCCCGAAGAAACGGTGCGAGTGCCTGTGCCCTGACCCACTTCTAAGGCGGATAATGCTATTCTGCTGCTCCAGCCCCTTTCCCCCGCTCCCCCCTCCCCTTCCCCGGGAACACGTACCCTCTCTGCTCCCCGGCTCGGGGAGCAGCCTGCAAACGCCACCTACTCCCAGGCCGGCAGCGCGTACCAGCCCCGCCGAACTCCCCGCGATTATTCTCACGGTTTCCCTCAGCAGTAAGCGCTTGCAGAATCGGGCCCTGAAATCATGGCTGGGAGCCGGCCCCCAGACGATGGCTTTTTGACGGGGCTCCTGCGCCTACGCGCTCCGCGGCACCCCCGAGGGACTGCCAGGCTCCGCGTCCCCGCAGCATGAGCTCCCCGGCGTGCACCGACCGGCCCCTCACCCCGCTGCCCTCCCCCACCCCAGAAACCCCAACCCCCCCTCCCCCCCCACCTCCACGGCGAAATAAAGTTTTTCCTCGCAGGCCGGTGGGGGAGGTGGCGGTGTCCCGGGGGGCTGCCCCGCGCGGAGCCGCTCTCCCCCCACGCCGGTGCTGCGGAGGGGGTCCTTGGCCCCGGGGCCACGCTTTGGCCGCGGCGATGTGAACCGGCCCCCGGTCCCCTCCCTCCTGCCGGTTGGGGGGGGTCTGCCCCCTCCCACACGCGGGCGGACGCATACACTCACACACACACGCACGCACACTCACACGCGCGCACACGTGCGCGCCCGCCCAGCAGCGCGCGGTCTCCGCCCCCGCGCACACAGACAGACCGACAGACACATCAGGCACACGCGCGCACACGCACCCCCGGGCAGACACGCACACACCCGCGCGCTCCCCCGCAGGCACCCGCGCCCTCGGCAGCGCGGCCGCTCGGCGGAGTGCGCGGCGCGGCGCGGAGGGCGGCCCCCCGACCCCCGCCATGCGCTGAGCCGAGCCGCGGCCCCGCCAGCACCCAGCGCCGCTGATCCCGCCCGCCCGCGGCGTGGGGGCGGCCGCCGGGCGCGGCCGCGGCGCGGAGCCGGCTCCCCAGTGGGGAGAGGTGCAGCTGCCCGCGGAGGCGGGCGGGCAGGCAGGCAGGCAGGCAGGCAGGAGGCTGCGAGGCGGTCGGTCGGACGAGCAGGCAGGCAGGCGGCGAGCGGCAACGGACGATTTGGACATGCTCATTCTAGGGCGCTTGGTTGCCTGCATCCAGCTCGTCTGTGTCCTCAGAGTGGGTGAGTGACATTTGCATGAATTCATCTTCGGGTTTCAGACCAACTTTTCTCCCCGGGCTCGGGTGGGGTTTTCTCCCTCTGATCCGTGTTGCTTAGAGCTGCAGGTGCGATCACCGGCTGTTCCACACCGTGGAAACACGCTGTCAGGGCCACGGGTGGGAACGTTTCTCCTGCCCCTTGTTACCTCAGCCTGCTGCTGCCGGGCTCCGCGGATGCGCCGTACCCCCACGCCACCCCCAGCACGGGCGGGTTGCTCCGGGGGGGGGCTCGCCAGCCCACCCTGCCTCTGCTCCCGCAGCGGAGCCGCTCCCCGCCGAGCCCTCCGCAGGGGTCTGGCCCCGCCGGGGAGAGGGTTTGCGCCTGTGACAGGAGGGAGGGAGAAAATCCCTGCCAAGCAGTATTGACATCGAGCTTCTCTCTGGACGTGGGGTATGAAATTTTACTTTAGCCTCTCGCGTGAACAGTTTAGAAGAGAAGGGGGGACGGGAGCAAAATTTCACTCCAAAAAAAGACTCGTTCTCCAAGAACGGGCAACGCCAGTGATTGCCCTAAACCAGGGGGTAACTGCTGCCTCGAAAAGCAAAATACAAGTCGTTCATGCACGTGGGACAGTGCATACACAATATGGATTCATATATAGATTTTAGTAGGACTTCTTACATAACCAAATTAATTTTCAACTCATTCAGATCTGTGCAACTGGAGCGCATCCTAAAAATCATGCAACGCTCTGTTACTCGGTGTTAGTATTATAACAGCGTGAGTCAGTTGATGCTGTTAGAAGTGCTGTCTTACACACTTTGTCAAATAAATACTAGGAGCTTAAGTGGTGGGTTTTGTATCGTATTGAATAACCGTTTTGAATTTATAAGCTTCTATCAAATAGATCACTAGAAAATACTAGTTGTTTGCTTGTATTTAAGTATGAGGAACTTAGGAGCTTCAGCCCCTAATGTGCAAAACCAGTTTTACAATAGGTCTCTCGTGATAAAGTAGGCACTAACCTACATTTTTCACCCAATAGGTGGTGCTGCTTCTGAAACCATCAAGTTCTATAAACAAAGATCCGTGTTAGGTTACTCGGAGTGAAAGCAATTTCGTACCAAGTTCTGCTAGTTAGAGGAAACTACTTTTTAAAATCTTGTCATGTCAAAAATGTTTTTACCTCCTTTCTGAAAGTATAGTGGAATAATTCAACTATAAATGTGATGAATGTAACTGACCTTTAATTAAAATGTATAATCTTTATAAGGGCATTAATAGCATTTTAATGTCACTTCTAAACTAACCTATTTCTAAAAACAGGGTACTTATTCTAATATAATTTCCTTATACTGGTTTGGCAAAGAATGGCCTGTCATAAAACACTTGATAAGTTTTCATAACGTCTTTCTTATGTTGCCAACCTGTTTCCTAAAATCAGATGTACTCCCAAGACTATTTAAAGGACAAAATTAGCAGGTGCTTGTATATGTGTGTGGAGGTATATGAAAATGTGTGAGTACAGATCAAGTATACCATGATATGATCATCATGTAATACAACACAATTCAATTTTKGAGACTAACTTCCATGTTCACATCCTATTGCAAGCATTGCAAGACATAAACATAAATTTTCTAATGAAACCTTTGTTTTTTTAATAACTTCATCTCTTGTCTTTTTAGAAATAAGGTGGTTTTGTATAATGTAATATTCAAATACGTGGTCTGCATGTGTATGTTATATTCATGAATTTAGAAGATCTGTCAGGTGGGAAAACAAGGTTTTTTACTCACACATGAGGTATAAGTGCGGCTACTTTTTTTTTCCTCTAGACTGATACACTATTGTTTTCAAACCTGACCTGAAGGGGACACCCTTTCTAGATGTGATGGATGATTTGCTCTCAATAGTGGTTCATTCTGAAGGCTCATGAGGTAGACTGCTCAGTGTGTTCAGCGACATGATTGTTCCCAAAAATGAATACCCTGTACAGGTTATTAGACTGCTTACTCAGATTTCATTTGAATATGTTCCTCTTTGAGTATCTCTCCATAACAAAATATGCTCTCATCTGATAGTATTAGTTCATAGGAGTAAATATTTTGTTAGGATTTTGACATTATTTCCTTTTGTTTTTTCATAAAAAAATAAAAGAAATAATTGTGTACTACTAGTGTCTGGTTCCTAGGGCTTGGTGAGAGAGGAGGACTGGGTCGGATGGGCTGGCTCTTACCATTAGGTGTTTCTGCCACGGAAGAAACCAGACCCAGGGCTCTGTGAATGGGGTGTTGCTGAAGAGCATGGCAGTCTCCCTTTGCATTCTAGAGACTATACATACTAGTTCGAGGCTAGGCAACATGTACATCCCATCCTCATTTGCTTGTAGTTTCAAAAAATGTTGTTGAGGTCTCAGTTGGTCACTCACAGATCTCTGCAGAAGGTCCTTTCTAACGAATCTGTTGGGGAGTTTTGCTGCTGCCTCTGGGAGATTCAGCAGGAAAATCTCAGTGGCATATGTGTTCAGAAAAGACAAGGCGGTCAAATCAACCTCACTGAAGAAAAACCTGTTAGAGCGGACGGAGGCAAAAAGTTCTTTTGGGAATGACCAGACAGTGATAGCTCGTTCTCTGTGTTATAGAAGAAATGCTGAGGGGCTTGATTCTAATATCCCTGCTGAGATATGAATAGCACCTTCCTCCACAGTGTTACTGAAGCCAAGTACTGATGTAATTATTTATGGAGCAGGGTATTATCTGAGTATTCTCAGTGAGTGCCATTCAGTGAAGTTCAATGGGACTACTTGTGGAGTGGGATGCTATTCAGTCACAAGTAAGGGCACATGAGAAGTCCTGTGTGATTATTTGTGGACACTACTGTGTAGTTAGAATAGAGATTTCCTATGAAGTTCTTTCTGTTACTAAAATTAAAGAGAAAAAAAGTCTGTGGACAATTCACTTGCTCTTTTACGTTTTTATTTTAAATGAGAAATATATGAATCTGTAATCTTCAGCCTGCATATATCTCAGGTTGAAGATATTCTTTGAAATTCTGCCCCAGCTTACTGATGTGTTCCATATAACCTCCTGAAAGTCACTGGGGCATGCCCTTTTTGTAGCTTTTGTCTCATTGCGCTTATGGAAAAAATACTAGGAGTCTTTTCAATGAGTAGATTATTTATGAATCTGTGTAGGCAAGAAAATGTTAGTAGAAAAAGGAACATGTTTTAACAAATTACATTATAATTGTGGCTAAATTTGAATCAAAGAAAAAGGTGTAAATATTTAGGCAAGACTTAAAAAATACTCCCTGCTCTCACTAGCAAAATGTATGGGTAATTTCCCCAAATAATGTAAAAAGTCTCTCCAAAATTAGCTCATCTACACCTTACTACTATCACTGTCTGACCAGGGGTTTGCTTTTCAAAATGCAGCTAATTAAACTATGAATTGTTTAATTAGTTATGTCTCACTTTAATGTTTCACTACCTAGAAAAGATCTCTCTCTCTCATTTTTAGTTTGTTTCTGGCATCCCAGTACCATGACTTTATTCACACAAAAGTAGTAATGTTTCCCTAAATATTCTAATTTTTCTTATAGAGCTGACATCAGGGCTGTATTTCCAAGCTAGCAGGCAGCATACATCTCATGACCAACAGGAAAAGCAACTTCTCCGTGCTCTTTACTGGATGGCCCCAATTAATAATAATGAGAATCTGAAGGACAGCATTGGCTCAGCTTTCTAAATCCAATCACACTTTATGTTCGTTCTCATGTCCGCACATTTAGATTCAATAAGCCCCTTAGACTGTTAAAGGACTACAGGATCAGATCCTTCTTTTTTGCACTAACCTCTTATTTTGACAATATTTTTGTAGGCCAGATACTTGGCATACTTCAAACTCAATTAAACACAGTACTATTACTGTATATTATTTTTTAATGCTTTAGCATATTTTACACTTAAGTTGACATGTTCCTATGGATGATGATACATCGTTCCTATGGAGAAGTTTAGTCCTGCCATATCTAAAACCTAAGAGCTAAAACAAAAATAAAAATTTAGGACTGTTAAACCATCTATTTTAACCATCTGTATTGTAACCATCTATATGTTAATGCATTTTTGTGCCATAGAGATTGATATATACCAAAATCTGAATATACAGTATGGATTTGTTTTAGGTTCGAATACTGGCAGGTATGAAAAGCTGTGCAGAAATGAACGACATTTTAAAAGTTAATGTCAGTATAACCTAATATTTATTCAGCACACTAGTCTGTGGGATGTATCTAAAATAGTTAAAGCTGTACTTTGCAATGTTTATTCAATATAATGTGTAAGGAAGGTTTTCTAAGTTGTATTTGGCATTACTTCACCTCTAAATATACTCCTCTATCTGAATTCCTGGAGAGAAACTAGATAATACATATAAAATGACAGTGGTAGTTTGAAACTATTCTAATTATAATCTGAATTATAGGTCAGGATGTTAATTTATGAATGTGGGCACTTGCCCATTTCTTAAGGAAGGCGATTTCCTTCAGTTTCTGTGCTCATCATTTAAGTGGTCACTGCCCGCTATGAGTTCTCTAATTAGGAATTTAAGGGTGAACAGATTCTGTTCTTTTGCTGACAATTTCAATTCCTCTTCAAACGTGCCGTGCTTCTCAGTATTCCCCGTAGGTCCTGGAAGTCTGCGGCAGTTCCGGAGCCCCCCGCTCCCATTTAACAGCTCAATTCTCACAGCTTCGTGCACCATTTATGTGGCTTTCCTGTATGAGACATCCTTTGGCTATTCAATAAGCTTCTTTTCCCATAAAGACAAAAGTTACCTTTTTGAATACATGTCAAGGCTTCTGCATTAGAAAGATAAATCAACAGGAAGAAAAGGTCTTACAGTATTAAATAAAGAAAATCCACTAAATGAAAGATAGCAATTTTTTCCAAGAGGCTGGGACTGTAAATGAAACTTGGCTCCAGCAGGTTGTTGAGGAACTGTTGGCAGCAGAGTACTTTTGTAGGAAGGTATGGTGCAGGTTGCTTGTTGAATACAAATTACTGACGTTGGTCAATTCATCCTTGAGGCTCAGGTGGAAATTACTGGAGATTTTAGAAACAAGGTGAGGGTTTATTTTACTTATTTTGCTTTGCTGGTTGATACTGTGGTTGAAGTGAAATAATAGACTTTTTAAGAAAAACGGGCACTGCGTGAAAGTGTCATGGATTATTCTAGATGAAGCATCCCTCTCAAAAGCTCTTATTGCCTTCTACTTCTTGCCCATACTTGACTTAGATTTTCTTTGATCCACCAGAAGTAGCTATATTTCACCCTAGGAATCAGTATATTTCATTACTAATTGAAGACTCCAGGAGCTATTGTTTGACTTAGCTAATTTCAGAAATCATTATTGTGGTAAAAGTCCTGTGGATGACAAAAATACTGTCCTACATCTGATAAGGAAAGCTCAGCACTGAAAGTAGGATGCCGGTGGAACTTAGGTGCCTGAACCCAAAATTTTAATTAAAAGGGCCCCTGACTCATCTAGTACCTTTCAGGGCTTCCAGGGAAGTTTTCAGGCAGGTACAGTTCCTCTTCTATGTGTGCCTTACCTGACCCTATCATATGTATCTCGGTGCCTCTTTCCCTCCTAAGTTTAATTGGCATCCAAACCCAAATGTTCTTTCAGATGACTTCCCTGATCCCTAAGTCAGTAAAGCTTCCCTAAATAGACGCTGACAGGATCAGGTGTCTTCATCTGACTGCTGTCGCTACTTCTGTTTGAGACAAAGGACAAGGCGATGGCTGTGCCACCTTCTCATGTTGTGGCCCAGTGATTGAAGCATTTTACCAAGGAAAGACAGTCTAGAGGGAAGACTTACTCTGAGCTAAGGGGATTTGAAACTAAATCTCCTCTCTCCAGACATTAGGTTTTGTCAAATGAGAGGACTCTTCATATTTCTTGTTTAAGCTGAAGCATTTTTCCTTAAAAAAAGAAAGAAGAAAAAAAAAAAAGAAGAAAAAAAAGAAGGAAAAAAAGAAAAAAAAAAGAAAAAGAAAGGTCAATTACAGGGAAGGACTAGGGACAAGAACAAATAACATCATTATGCCACTGCATGAAATCATAACTAACCCACTTCTTAAATATAGTGTACGCTTACGTTTCCCTCATCTCAGAAAGGGCACAGCAGACTCAGAAAAAGTAAGAGAATGGCAACAGGGTATCTGTTTTCAGGAATGACTAAATAAACTAGGACTTACTTCGTCCTTACCTTGTTAAGACCAAAGACAACTTAAAAGTTTGTTTTGTAGAGCATTATAATCTCACAAGTGATGGGAATAGATTCTTCACTGACTCTTCCAATACATGAGCACGGGGACAGCAAATGAAGGCAGTAGGAGACAGATATAAAAATAAATAAAATAAAAGGGTAGTTCTTCCTGCAATAGGTGATAGACTTGTGAAACTCTGCTGTAGGTTGCTCTGAGAGCAAAACGGTTTGAGGGGATACTAGATAAGCTCTTGAAAGAGAAACCTACTGAGGGTTGCTAAGCAGATGGAAACCACATCCATTTCAGGAATTTCTGGAGCTGGAAATAGAGCCTGGGAGAGTTTGCAAGGAAATTTTCAAGCATATCACATAAGTTTGCCTTCTTCTTACTGTTCCTTAAGCATCTGCTTCAGGATTTTGGAGGCAGGACTCTGAATTGGTAGGATAGTACAAGCAAGAGAGGAAATAGGAATTCTTATGCCTGCTCCTACTCAGTATTTCATTATCCACTTGCTAGATAGAACGCGAAAATCACTACCACTGCCTTTTCTCTGGTTGTGCTCTAAAAACAGATGTTTTGCTCCTTTCTTTGAAAGCTGCAGATACTTACTCTCAGAAGGGGATGCTAGGCTGCACTTCTGAAGGACCCAACCTCCCAAAGGTGGGCAGAGCTCAGATGCGTTTCCACCAACTCAGCATTTTACATCAGCTATCCTGGGCAGCTGAGTGCCGTTTGGGCAAGCCAGTTGCTTGTTGTTGCACTAGCTGCCTAGCTCACCTAAAGACAGTGTAGGAGCCTGAATTTCAAGGCTCTGGAGCCTACTGCGAGTGCCTAACAGCTGGGTGATTCAGCTAAATGTCACCTTAATCTGGGCTTTTGTCTAAGTCAGGGCTCTCAAGTCCATCATTTACACCGTACCTTCAGATTCAGCAGCTGAAAAACAGGCTAGTCATGGCTTGGCATATGAAAAGCAATATTTACTTCTCTAGATTTTTATAGCATCCAGTTAGACACACAAGGTAACATATTTTTTTCCTACAGCCCTTTATGTTTCACTAAACTTACTATAGAAAATTCTCCGTGTGATATTGAAATGTTAGAGATCCTACTTTGCAGATAGCATTCAGCAATCTGCATTTCTGTATGAAGGTATTATGACTGCTCACCTGACTAGTGAGAGATTTCATTAAGAATTTTCAGGAGCAGTACATCTGTTAGTACTTTGGCTCTAAATTGTCATCCTCATTGCCAAAAGGTTTCTGCTAGATACTGGGTTATCTGAAGACTGAAATATAAAGCAGGTAGCATTTGAAGAGGTATCCATCTTCATTGCCTCATTTATCTGTATGCTGAGATGGGATAACAGTAAAAGCAGTGAAGAGTTGATTAAACAATAACATCAGAAAGAGTGAAATAAGAGACATCTAGAGTACTTGACTGTATTGAAATCGTGTTACAAAATTGGTCTTTGAAATGCTGTAAATAGAGGATGCTGCATAAAAATAAATGAAATCAAATGTATCTTAGTGAATGAAGATGTATGTTTCTGTGCCTAACAGAATTTCACAAAGAATTCCTGACTCATTTAAAATTTCCGTGGAAATCATGATGTGTTCTTTAATTGGGACAGATTTTCTGGTCTTGTTTTAGAATCTATCCAGGCCAAATTAAAATTTTTCCTTAAGTAAATGGAAGAATTTAGTGACTTCATTGAGATTTAGACTGGTTTGTATCATAATTCTTCAAAATACAATTTTCCAAATGTAATGCTATTTTTCAAAGTTGTCAAAGCCTTGGAAAAGCTTTGTAGTGTTCTGCAGGGGCAGCTTATATTGAAGAAATGGAAAGCATTTTGAAAGCTGAAGCAAGTATTTTGAGGAAAAATTAAGCCTTTAAAATCAGTGTTTGAAAAAAGACTTGATTCTTCAATTGCTTTATATGCTGAACTCCATGATTTCAGCAGAGGTTCCCAAAAAAAAAAAGCATCTGCTTGCTTAGACTAAATAGCTAATGATCAAAGTAACAGCTGGCTTTATAAAAGTGACCTAATATTACTCCAGGCAGTTTGCCTTCTAGCTCCATCCCCAAACTGACCAACTGTGTTTCATCCATTTCTAGCCATTTGGAAAAATCATTTTGTTCCAAGTGTATGATGTCAGTTGTTTCTATCATTTCCTTTTGTAACTCTTCATCTGATAGGTGAGTGTAAGTATGATAATTAACAAATTGGGCAGGCTGGGACTTCCTGGGAGGGTAAGGAGCCTTCTGCCAGCCCCCTGGAGCACTGCCGTTAGGTGTGTGGGACATTTCATGTTGCATGGTGCACTCCCCACACAACCCATCCACCCATCATCTACACAGAGTTTGGGGTGAGTCCTGTGTGGTCTGTGCCTACTTCTTTCTTTGTAATCTTTGAATTTTGGGCAGTAGCTTTGCATTTCATGTATCATGCAATGTTGCAGAAGAATCCCAAGGAACCAGATTTTCTTTGGGGTTTTTTTGTTTTGTTTTGTTGGTTGTTTTTTTTTAACACACTTTAGGTTTGTGTTAAAAAAACTGTATCACTCTAGATAACACAGATCACTGTAGAACTACTGGCTCGTGTCAGTGGAGCTGTGCGTGAATAAACCCTGGATGAACATCAAGGAGAAAAAGATCCAGAAGAGCTATTTGAGTTTTAGGATAGTGCTGACAGAAAACCAAATAGGTATAAACTGGCAATGTGCAAATTTAAGCTGAAAATTAGAAGAAGGTTCCTAACCATTACAGCAATGGGATTTTGGAAAGTCTTTCCAATGGTAATAGTAGGAGCAAAAAGCCACCTATTTTTTGTTTAAGAATAGAGTGCCATGTTTGTTGCAAGATGTCGTGGCTCCTGCAATAGGAAAGAACCCCATCAATGATCTAGGAGTCCCTGTCAGTGAGTACCATGGCAGAGTTTCAACTGTGCTAAATAAGAAGACCGAGCAGTGTGCACCTGGCTGTGCCAGCCAGCTGCCCGCCACTGAAACAACATAAAACAGTCGTTCCTCGTGACGGACTGATGCATTTGTAAGTTGAGGTACCGGGGACTGAGTGGTTACTTAGCATCTCCAGTACCACTCAGCATTGCAAACTGCACTGAGTAGTAAAACATCATAAATCTATCCAGGAAAAGAAATGAAGTCTAATATAAAATCAGGAGACTTAAAAAGGTACATTTTGGGTTTAATTATTGTATTTTGAGGCTGTTGACAGTTTGCTGTTTTAAGTAAGATTACTTGTACAAGCACAAGGTAAGAAACCTCCTTTAAAGAAAAGTATTTGGAATCTCATGTGGTTGTATGACTTCAGGAGCTAGGGGTTTAGTTAAAATACTAGCCATTAGAAGATCTTTGAGAACTGGCAGCGCTCTCACTTTCTCACATGATATGACCGTAAGAAATTTCAATTCATTATATTTCAGTGTCAGATTTTACACTGGCTGAATTCTGAGAGTATTCTCAGGCTCATCCACCCATTTCTCATTAATCCTCTCCATGCCCTCCTCTCACATTCTCGTATAAATGATTTGGCCTCCCCGGCAGCCCCGTGAACTCTCTGCTCACCGTGTGCCCATTTCTCCAAAGACTCAGGCAGTTATGTGTTAGTCTACTAATGTAAAATTACTCCTGCAACTTTGTAAGGGTCCTCCTTGACGGGTTTCTGCCCCCCTTTTAATGTATATTTCTTACATATCTGATAGAATTCCTCTTCACTGTTTCATCCTATATTTTGTATTATCACTAACTTTCTCCCCTTCTTTATTTGGGATAAAGAAAAACGGATTAATATTTTGCTTACTACTTTATCTGTGTGGTAAAAAAACCCCAAACACATAAATCGATATAATATGTATTAGAACTAACCAAACAGTGGATAAAAAAATGTAAATTCCTTATTTTTTTCCTCTGTGAGTTTTATTTTCTGCACAATTGTCTAATCACTTAGTCAAAGGTTTAGTTTTTGGTATCTTGATGAGAGAGAGAAAACAGATTTCTGTATTTAGCATATATATATTTGAGCAGAGGTCAAGTCAGTATTACATTCAACAGAATTCATTCAGGAATACTTAGACTAGAAATTATTCTTTTAATCCATTAGTGAAAAATGCATCTATACAAAAAGATTATGGGAAGCTTTCCTTTAATCTGAGTATTTTTCAGTCTTTTCTGGTTTGTGCTATCTACTGTGGGATTTGTAACGCGTGAATCAGCAGAGAAAATATGTTTCCATGTGGCAGTAGTCTTCACTGTCTGTATGGGAAATTCCAACCTTTTTGTGTGAGGTGTTAAGACTGTGACACAAAATCTGTTAAAGGTTTGTCTGAGCAGTGGCTGTGCTGATGGAGGGAAGGATGACAACAGGAATGGATATATGCTGTTGATTAGCAGTATGTGCACATCTTAAATGATCCGATTAGCTTTTGCAACTATTTAAGTGTTTACAGTAGGAAAAGAGATTCATCATATTAAAACAAATTGCAAGTGCAATTTAGAGCAGATTAAAAATACCCTTATTGCTGTGCTAAATGGGAGAAGACAGGTTTAGCTAAATCAGGTGAAGCTACTAAGGTCGTAATGCAGAATGGCTAGTTTTAGGGTACGTGCAGTTGAGTGAAATAGAAGAAAATGTACATGGAGCAACCAGAAAATGCAGTTTTGTTTTTGGTGAATAAGGTAATATGAATTAATCAGCTTTTTCTAATATGATCTACACATTCTAACACAATTGTAAACTGCATTTGAATAAAACTGTAATCCAGGTTCTCATGGAAAAATCACAATTATTGAGGTCGTTTGTTCATTAGTTAAAAATTTCCTTGGATGTCCTTGTGTTTTTCTAAACGTATGAAACCCTGGTCCCCTGAAATCTGTTGTTCACTTGAAAGCCACAAGAAATTTGACCCACTCAGGGTAGCTTTGCGGTTCAATCAAAGAAGAGGTTTAGTCACCTTGCAGTGGAACTCAAAATGCTGGGTTAGGCATCCTGCTTGTCTTGTACAGAGCACAAGAGTTACAGGCACCTATAGCAGCCAGCATGTCCAGTGCTGGGACATGCAAGCCTGGCTGGTGAAATAAAGATCAGTGTAGAAAGTATAAAAAAAGTAACAAACTGGCAAGTGCCTCTTAGGGCCAGGTATTGGGAATTACTGCTGAAACATCTTGTCTAGATGGCTAGACCCAACAAAAAATATCTTGGAATTCAGAATTGTTGATCTTACTACTCCTAAAACAGCCATAAGATGTTGATACTGGATACTTCTCATAATCATCTAATAGTACAACAGTTGCCAAAGAAACAGGAGATGGCGATCCTAAACCTTTCCYGTGTAAGGGGGGTTGAGCCACAGCCGTGGAGAGCAGTATTATCTACARGATGACAGAGCCCAGCAGTTGAGGATGGGCAACAGTGCTGATCTGTACCCAGGCTGAAGATGGGAACGGTGGAAAAGGTTGAAAGAGAAAACCTAACTATCCAGTCTAATGGGCGAGATAAGGTGGTCCAGTGAAGCATTTCCAGGTGCCGGACTAGATTTTTGCCCTCCTTTCTTCACTGTGCCTGCCCTACCCTGCCCCAGAAGCAGCAGCTGCTGCCATTGCAAGCAGCAACCCCCTGGTCTGCTTCTGCTGTGGGTCCCCCTGATCTCCCCCCACCACGTCCCCCCACACCGCTGTCTCTCTGTGGCTGCAATAGCACATCTCTCTGCTGGRATGGTTGCAAATGTGGGCGAAGGCATTTGGCTACAGAGGCAGCATGTACTGCTGGAAGAGCCACTCTGTCTGCGATGGGGGATAGGAGACAGGCCAGGAAATACGTTCTGTAGGCTGGATTAAATCCTTGGGTCAGCAGTTGGACCATGCTGGGTTATGTCTCTCAGTGAAAGGAGTGAGACATGGGGTTCCAGTCCCTGTCAGTGAGATTATTTCTGTCTTTTATCTAGCTGCTATCCAATGTAAAAAGCACCAGGATTTCTGTTGTCTCCTGTAGTTTTGAAACCTGCTCAAGGATGCTGCTGTATCTCCTGGATGGGTCAGTCCGATGCTTATCTAGGTCTTCTGGGCATCTCTAAATAGCCACCTACTTACCCCTGATCCATGAAGTCTGTGCATCTTGGACCAGTTCCTGTTTTTTTGCGTTACAGAAACTGAACCAGTTAGACACAGAAGTGTATTGTATCTCTCCCAGAAAACTGTACAGCTGTATCGTTAGTCTGCGTAGGAAACATATGCATTTGCACCACCCCTGTTGGAATAGCAGGAGATTTTCTGCCGCAGGCAGGTATGGCAACCAAATGAGCAACAGCTGCAGTGTCCTGGGAGAAAATACAGCATGTGCTCCTTTTTGTAGCAAATCAGCTGCTTTAGATGGCATAGAGACAACAGATTCATTTCCCCGGTGAGTCACTAAGCCTCCCTCCCTAAAGCCCAGTATCTCCAAGGCTTTCAGCAGAGGTGGAGCATATTACACCGCTCCCAATACAGCCAAAACCTTAAAGACTTAGTCAAACCCATAATTAATTAATGCTTGTGTAACACTTAGAAGATATAACTCACTAGATGAGCACTGAGGCTGTTGCTAATGATTTTAAATCTACGAAGCAGCTTCCTAAAAACCTTCGAAATTGGCAATTACAGTGTTCTGTCTTAGATGGAAAAGCTTTGATCACTCCAGAGCAGGAAATAAATGCATGACTTAAACTGGAGAGATACTGACAGAACAGCGGCAAACTGCTAAATACACTGACGTGGCAGGGGGCCAGAGGAAGATTTGCTGTTGCTCCTTCCAAAACTCGATTTGAAGCCATTTCAGCATTTCTGTATTGCATAAATGACTGGCAAAGTCCTAGGAAGTCTGCAGTTGCATGTACTTATGGTCTGAAGATAAGACTTAATTGAAGAATTTATTTTCATGCTTTCTTCACTTTTTTAATGTTTATGCGATTACAAGGCTACATTCTGATACAGTGCTAGAAATGAACCTAATGAAAATATTCTGACCTGTCCTGTCTTATGTTCCAACCTAGATGCTTTAGTAAGATTAAAAAAAAATTTTAAGATTTTAAAAAAATTATAAAAATGTGTCTGAAAGGCTATTGTTTTCTGTTCAAGGGTAGGAATGTTTTGTAAAGAAACTAACTGTAGTCTAGAAGCTTGATTTTGCTGTTGTGTTTTCCAAGAGCAAAATATGTGAAGCTGTCTTCTTTGCTTGACTGGTGCTGGTTGTGGGTTCAGCAATGACATCCACCAAACTGTTTCCCTAACTTATTCAATTTTCATGAGGTGATTAAAATTTAAGAGGTTCTTCGATACAAAGTAGTGTAGTCTTTGCTTGTAAACTTCCTACACTTCCTCAAATAACTTCCAGTTATTCATGGATAGAAGAAAGAAAATAAGAACATTTTAAGAAAATTAAAAGGCATTATAGAAAGACTCTGTCTTTCATGATATATGGATATTTTTAACTAGTGTAGTGCTGTCACGTGCAAATAATGTGTACCTGTTGAAGGCATCTTCAGAAACATTTTATTTACTTTGATTAATTGCTTAATAAATTCTCCCTAATAGATATTTGAGTAAGTGAAAAATACTCTTCAAGTTGCTTCTTGAAGGAACTAATATTATTGTAATGTTTTTTTATCATACGAATGAAATAAAGTTACATCCAAGTAAAATCAGGGGAAAAATCTATCTCACTACTTGTCTGTAAGCTTTCCACTGAGGGATTAAATGTTAATACTATGCCTATTGATGCAATACCAATATACTTCAGAAATTTTACAGACATTTGAGAAATATATAACTAGTTATGGGAAATATAGCCATTTAAATTACACATTATACTTATTTCATTCCATGGACAGATTAGTCCTCTAACTGGGCTTTTACACGTGTTGGATATTTAAACAAAAGTGGGATCTGAGGTTAAACTGACATGTGGAGATGCTGTATAATCAGGAAATTGCTATCATTTATTATTTATGTATCGACAACATCTAAGTGCATTTGTCAGTGACCAGGGTTACATTGCGTAAGGTACCATATGAACACAGAGCAGGACTATGACACCTGCCTTAGGGAATTTAGAAATAAAATAAAATATAAAAAGAGAAGCTGATGGGACAGAGAAGATGGGAGGAGCTGCTAAGAAAAAATCATTATCAGTCAGTATAAAAAGCAATAGAGTTGGTGAAGCAGCAGTCTGTCACGTCTTTTCTAGCTATTCTTGCGAGTGAGAATTTTCAGAGAGGTATTGAACGGGTCTGCCTCAGTTCCTCATCTGTAAGGTAGAGGTAGTAATGCTTTACTCAAAGGTGTTTTGTGTGAACAAGAGCATGTTCACATTTCTAAAGCTCTTTCAAGAGAAAAAAGGTTTGCTCCAAGTCTTAYGTTACGGTGCAGCGTCCCGCCGCGAGGAAGCTGCGCAGGTGGGCTTCGCAGCCTGCGTGGGACCTCAAGCGTGCGGGCGGGCAGGGCGCTGTGCAGGCACCTGGAGCCCCTGGTGCAGCCCCTTGCGTGCCATGTGAGTCCAGGCAACACCTACAGCTGAGGAGAAGCATTCGTTGGGGACATAAAGTATTCTGGTGATTCAATAGGGAACTGAAAATCATGAGACCTAGGAATTAAACCTGGCGGACAGTGTCAGCTCGAGTATGTCATTTACTTTCTTTGCCTCAGTTTGCTGTCTGCAAAGCTGAGACAATATCCCCATACTTTCTTAAGTCAGCTCAGGAACAAAAACTCTGTGTAAATAGTGAGGTGCACAGATAGTGTGAGCACTGGCATGTGAGGAGCTGAGGTATTCTGCTTCTGATGACAAGATAGCCCCTTCAGCATGAGCACAGCCTTCCTAATGGTGTATGGCTTCACTTAGGTGAGACTGCGTGTACATTTACACCTGGCAACTTGGGTCAAAACAGCTGATCTGAACATTTATCCTATGGTGGATCCTCCCTGATCATAATCCTAAATGGAAATTCTTACCCTGTGTGACCCAATGGTACCAGAAACCTTGGGCTGCAAGAAGGCCTGTTACCTCATGGTCCCAGCCTAGAAGTCAGCACGGAGGAATGCGGCAAACTCTGATAGGTGTTTGCTGTCTAAAACGAAGCTCTTACATCTCTCAAAAAGAACAGTTACGCTGGGGATACCACTGATGTTATTTTATCGAATTGCTGTGATTTAATGTTAATATGCTGCGTATAGCTAGAAGTGTGGTCGGACAGTCATAACATCCTAAAAAGTTAGGTTTTCCTCGTGTGTCGCAGTCAGTACAGCTTGGGCCCACATGTCATATTTGATGATGATGATGATGATAATAATAATAATAATATCCTGTGTCATTCTTCTTCATGCATCATTATTCTTCATGCTATGAAGGTGGGCATGTGAGCAAGGGTGTAGGGCTGGTGGCTGCCAGCAGCTGTTTTCCATTGCCATCTCAGTTCCACGAGGTCTTGCAACACACATTGTCTAGGTGGTCCTTGATGCCGAATGAATTGGTACAGCTTTTCTCTCTTATGCCTTCCATATTGCCAGGTAAAAAGGGACATGGGTCACCATTCACACTTCAGTGTTTGCTGCCAGTTACCACACTGCGGTATCCTGATACATTGTTGTTGTCTCCAATTCTGACTTCAGGGACGCGGTGCTCTTGTATCCCTCACTCGCAATTCAGAAGTAAATGTTTTAAGTTGTGACCATAAGGACAAATACTGACATGGGCGAAAGCTTTAAATTGCACAAGTGGATAAAAACCTACTTTTTTTTTTTACTCTCTCCTTAAACAAAAGCATATGTTAAAAATTAATAAAAGGACCATTCCAAATTTCTGTTGTCTTCCAGTAAATGATGACTTATGGGGGAAAAAAAGAAAAAAAAGTGGAGAGTCTTACTGACAAGAAGAAAAGTGTTAATGGTAGTTTCTAGAGTCCTAGTTCCAGAGTTCRTAGAAATCCCACGGAGAGACTAAGAGAAAGGAATAGAGCAAATGGAGGAAAATAAGAGCAAAAAAAGAAAGGGAAAGGGAGAAAGAGGAAGGAGAGAATGAAGGAGGGAGGGAGGGAGGGAGGAAAGAAGGAGAAAGTTTACAAATGAGACACACTTGGCACTTGTGCAGCTTCTGCTTACCTCATGCTTTGTAAGTTTGGTGCTGCTGCAGTCTGCAACTACTTGCCATTTGTAACTACTAGAAAAGCAGGCTCAGGAGGGGAGTTAAATTAATCCTGCTGTGACTTCTGCAGGCATCACATCACCAAATCCGGAGAGAAATGAAATGAAGTGACTGAACCCCAAGCTTTCCATATCTCAGTTGTTTCTAATGACTCTCTTCCACATAGTGGGTAATGCTACCAATTTCTTGTTTTTTTAAAAAATGCGGCCAGGTGGAGTTTATTGCAGAGCAGTTTACTAGATGTACATCCATCACAACAGAGAAGAAAATTGTTCAGAGCAAGAGATGAGGAGTCTTTATATATTTGCTTTTAACAGGAATTGCTTATATAACTTTCTTGGCATCATCACCACAGTGATCCCTAAAGATACATAGATATGTAATACTTCTAGCAAATACATAATGAACGAACTATAGAAAGACACGTGTTGACACTTGCAAGGAGAAGTTATGTGATGCAATGAGAAGAGCAGCAATGGGTTTGGGGAAGGAAGAGTCACCCCCCCACACCCCCTTACCCGCACTTCCACACTGCCTTGGCCTCTCTCTGTGGGTGACCCACAACACCTTCTCTCTTCTCCTGCTCATAGGGGACCTTACGCACTCCCCTTCCCCTCCGTCTCTTCCTCAGCCCCACATGTGGATGTGACCCCGATTTCCCTTCAGAAAATCCTGTTCTTCTAGAGGCAAGGAGAGTTCTTGTCTGACAGGGGAGGAGGGAGTCCTGCAAAGCAGATTCTGGGTAATTGTCACTCGTTGCCTGTGGCAAGCATGCATATCTGAGATTTTAATTTAAATTCTATTTATACAACATGCAGTCCCAATGCAACTAGAGTACTGTGGATGTTCTGGCAATATTACAAATAAATCATAATAATAGTTGTTAGTAAGTGAGTGCTGACAGTGATATTTGGGCTGTAATGACCATTGTAACCTAAACAACTCCAAGGAGCTTTATTGTTTTCAAAACAGAAGTGTGTATTCTTAGGCTGAAAGGTAATTTGGTTGGAATAGTACATTTCATTTATAATGAATGAATGCATCCAAACCTAATGCTGCCTCCTTGTATAATATGCAAAACCAAGATTTGATGGTAAAGCTCGCTGCTCCCGAGCATGGCACACTGCTGCCTCTATGGACAGAATATAGTTGTGCATTACAGATCAAACAGGGACTTTGCTGGTTTTCACCAAAATGTATAGACCTCTGGTAATAACTGGTTTTGTGAGGGAACATCTGAAGAGTCAAAAACTTGGACTTGAAAGGACTGTGGCTGGGAAGAGTTTTAGCATGCCAGGGGGAACGGACAGGCTGGCGTGCCATGTAAATTCTGTAAGTTTAAATTCTTTTTCAGGGAGACAATATTTGGAAATAAGTTTCCGCTAAATTTCACAATTATTTTAATTGGAGAAAACAACTCTAAATTCTTTTTGATGCGATATCTTTAATGAGTGTTATTTTAAGAATCCACCCAAGGCTCTAGTCATGAAGAAACATGTGCTTGACGGAGTTGCATTCACTCTAGAAAATAAAATTGAAGTTCTATTTGCAGCTCTAAAGGGAAGATCTTTGTTCTTTTTCCTCCAATGATGGCTGTGATGAATATCCTAGTTTTACAGGGAAAAAAATCAAAAGAGAACAAGCTGTCATTTCCCATGGGAAAAATAAAAAAAATTAAAAAATCTAACATGATACTGGAAGGAAAAAAGGTATACTGGTGCAAATCCTGATCAAAAGAAATTCTTCTACTCAGTTCTAAACTGTGTCCATAAAATTTTTGATGTACATCTATTAGGCATTATGGTTTTCTGACATATATATTACACAACAAATAAATTTGTAAGAGTAAGGTAATATTAGGGTAAGAACTAGTATCCAAGAGCTGCTCTTGGATTTAAGTGACTSAGATGCTCAGAAGGAAATTAGACAAACTTAACTGCTAATGCAAATGACCGTATAGCAAACTAAATTTGAAGAAGAGTATTGGTTCCAAGTATACATGAGCATCTGCTTTCTTTAATGTAGAAAAGTATCCAAAACATGGCCAAAAATGTGGAGTATTCAGTGCTTGAATGAGAACCAATATTATTCAGCATACACCGATGTAGCCTCCCAGGCGCTATAAAGATAAAAGTAGAAATTAAGATACCAATAAAACCAACAGAACCTTTTTTCCTACAGTTATATTCTTCCATCTCCTTTCCTTCCAGTGCTAATACAGAGTTCATAAGAGACCAGATGATACATTTTAGTGAATGAATAAAACTTAATCCTAACATAAATAAACTAGTATACTGCCAGTATAAGAGAGTGAGCCCATTCATTTGGCAATAAGCCAGGCATTGCTGGATAAATTAAAATACAACCTTTTCATCACTGCTTGATTTAGCAATTAGTTGACATCAAACTAGCAAACGTGCACTAGACAGAGAATCGAGAATGTGATTTCTCCATATTAATACTCTAATCTCTCTTTCATTGCATACCTTCATAGTAGGCAGAATTAATACTGATAGAATTTCCATTATTTACTCAAAAAAAAACCCCAGTCATGTTAAGGTGTTAGTTTGCAGTTAGCTGGCACTCAGCATAGGTAGGATCTTCCTTCACCCTTAATCTAATTATGACAAAATTAATAATGATAAGCCTTGAGAAAGTAAGTGTGTGACAATTAATAAAGAAGTGGTTTAGGTATGGAGGAGTTTGCTTTGCTTCTGATGACAGGGTTCAGCCTATGTATCAGCACTGTAAGAGGAGCATGCTGAGAAAAGACAACCATAAAGGTGAAGGTAAATTATGAAATCCAAATGAGACCCTGGGGACTAGGAAGATAATGATGGGTAAATCAAATCTGAGATGTGGGCTGAGGCACAAACGTATAGGTGAGAAGGGAAGCTTCAATTTGATACATGAAAAAGGGAATGTTCAAGCCATGATCTGTGTGTTATATGCAGCCTCAGAGAACAATTCATCCATCATTCAGCCCATTGCTGGCAGCTTGCTTTCCCTGGGGACTTAATTTGATGGCAACAGCCTGCCCTTAGCTGTCATTTTTACCAGGGCTGAGAAGCTTACTCCTATTGCACTGAGCTTACTGTGCTCACCTGACACCATGCATGCACACAAATAGGTTTCTGCCTGCTCTGGGGTAGAGATAGCCACTAAGAGCAGGCCAGAGCAATTAATTGGCCATTAAAAAACTCTTGGTCTGCTCCCAAGATGACCCTAGGAAAAAGGATCTGACTGCTTTGACGACTGCAACCATCTTTCAGCCATTGCCTGTATTGATTATTCAGTGACGCATGAGCCTGCCCTGGCAGCAGATGAAGCTATGGGCCCTGTCCACCAGGTTGGCCTTTGCATGATAAGGTGTATGAAAACAGATTAAGTATAGCAATTAAAACATTAGAAATGTGGAAAGAAGTGCATATGGAATGATGGCTGGCAGGAACGTTAAATGGACAACTTAAAGCTAGCAAAAACTAGATGAAAACTTTCAAGCCATAAAATAAAGCAAAAGGAAAAGGAAAAAATAGGAATGAAAGGTAGGACAGAAGGAAGAAAGGAAACTAGAAGACAGAAGAGTGAAGGTTTGGGTCCTATTCTGGATTAACAAAGAACTTCTTCCAGAAGATTTTTTTTCTTTTTTCCAAAAGCTCTATTTTCGTTTGTACTTTAAGCTCCACATACACTCTATAGATTTAATTCCCTTTCTTCTGGAAAGAGAGATGAAACATATATGTCCTGTTTTGGAAAGGTGTGATGACTTCATTTTGATTTTCAGCCCAGGAGTAAGTTTTACCAATGAAGAAATAAAAATGGCCAGATACACACTCTGTGCTCCTCTGCAGATTGACATCAAAAGTTAACGGGTTCAGGTATTTATGAAAAGCCATGGTCCTCTGAGGACTTCATATTGCTATGCTTTCCTAATGAAAGCCAAGATACATTTATGTGAAACTTGGAATTTACAGTAGGCTAGACCTTTATTAGTTTTTTCTTTCTAACCTCAGCTGTAAGATGCTTAGGAGATTCATGCTGCCGTGGGTCCTTTCCTCTGTTGTGTCTCAGAGTACAAGAGAGGGGGGAGAGTTAATGCTGATCCATATATTCTAACCATTCAAGGACCAAATATCTTTCCCCTTTGTGATGAAGATTAGAACTTTTCTAATGTAGACTTTAATACTATCTATTTCTTGTTGAATTCAGTTACCTGTGATTCATGCCTCATGAGAACTTTCCAAAGGCACCGTTCACACAGGCCGTAGTCAGCACACCAACAAGAGGTGTGCCTTACTCCTTCTCCAAAGAGAGCACTTACTTCCTGCTTACTTCCATGTGTCATTCTCTTAGAGTGAAAAAAAAAAAGTTTGATTTCTTATTTTCTTCTCTTGTTTTGCTTTGGTATACTTATGTAGAAACCCGTGGTTTGGAAAGAGGCAGTACTCTTCATCATAAATTATATATAACTTCAAATAATCAACACTTGTAGCTTGGAAAATTTGCATTTCCCACAAATGAAACAGTATATCATTTATATATTGCTTTTTCACAGCAAAGCTATTTCCTTTTTATGGAGAGGCTTATTTTGATGAAAGTCTCTTGAAGCTGATGGTAAAACTGAAGTAACAAGTTAATGATATGGAGTACCAGACAATATTGTGTGAAGTATTGAACGCTGAATAGCAGAAAGCTATGTGGATATATTAAATATATTTGTTGTTAGTGGTAGGTATTTATGGACTGAAGAAAGATTTTTCCAGTTTCTTCTCCCAACTATCATCTATTCTGTGCATGCCCTTGGACAAAGATCACTTAGAAACTCAGGATTCGTGTCTTTTTCAGGTGGGTGTCAGGATGCTTGATTTCTTCCCAGATTCATTTTAAGAGAAGAATTTAAGGTACAGCCTCAAGATTAGCTTTGAAGTCCCGGGCGGAGGTCACTACGTGCATGCATGATTATTGATGTCAGCTTAAGGATTTTTACTTACTAGAATTCTGTCACACATGGAATAAATGGTTGAATAATTTACTCAGAATAACCAATGCCTCTTACTAAAAGTGCTCTATTTTCTTTTACTAAGAAATGTATTTTATTGTTTGGAAATAATTGTTAAACCCTGTATTGCAATGAGCAGATAATTTAAAGCATAAGGGGTACTTTGCTTTAAAGGAGAATATGGTAAGGGAAAAGTTTCTTCCAGTTCATTTGTGGAAATTGTATTCCAAGCTATTTGAATTGAGGGCATTTTAGATAACGTTACGAGATTTTGTACTCTCAGATCACACCTGAGCTCACCAAAATCAGTGGCAAAACTTCCCCTTCCTTTAACGGAGCTACAGTTTCTCGTGGAGAGGCTTGGGTGCATAAGGGAGACAAGAAGGAGCTTTGTAATTACATTGTTACATGGTAGTCTGACTTAAAAATAATTCACAGCTTTTCAGAGAAACTAGCAATTATCTCTCAACTCCGTAAAATTTCCATCCTTAAATATAAAAGAGAAATCTGTTCAATTTGTAATTATCTTTATGGGCTGTAAAAATAGGCTCCAGATAAAGAAAAAAAATAGAATTCCTTTCATTAAAAACCATGAGTTTTGTTAGATGGAAAGGGCTTTACTATGAAAATATTAGTCAACTTAAAAGCTCAATGTGATTTGGTTAGAAAAAAAACCAAATACATATTTCATTATTGGAAATTCCTTCAGCATGTACGCAACAGAGTCACAGGAAGGGTTTTGCAGGAGCAGAAGCTGCTGAGAAAGGTTTGGAAGCCAGCAGAGGGAGGGTTTTGCGGAGGGAAGACACAACATCGGTTAGCCCTAAATGAGTTGAGAGGGTGGAAGACTAGAGATTAGATGGCAGTAAGCTCAGAAATAGAAGCTGAAGCATTTGGGACAGGCTGTGCATCCCTCAGTGCCTTTGGAGTAAGAGACTGTTCAAGTAAGACACTGACCTTTTTTCATCCTGTAACATACCATTCACCAAAGGGTTAGTCTAACAGGACCGATCCAGATTCCTCAGAAAGATCTAATTTTTTCCTCAAGAGTAATTTTCTAACAGCAGGTGTATTGCTGCTTTTCAGGCAAACATTTTTAAAAGAATTCACGTCATTTAGTTGCAGAATATCCGGTAGGAACATTTGAAGTGGAAGACTGGAATCTCCCAAGCTCTTTTTTAAAATTAATTCCTAATGATGATTTATAAACATAGTTGCAATAAATCCAATAAACCCTGTCCTGGCCTCTCCGCGTTCAAAGTCCTTGAATGCAAATTTACAGTGATGTCTTATGGACCAAAACTGATTTCAGTGAAATTTTTTGAACAAAATTTATAAGAATGGGTCTGAGGGGAGTAGAAGTGCCCTCCTTATGTTCACAAGAGTCTGGTTATGGCAAAAATGCCTGTCATTTTTAAAAAGGTCAGCAAAGCCAAACTGCATTGAGGACACCTTATTGGTCAAGTGAAAACATTATATCTTCGTTTTGGTTTATGTGTGACAGATGCACTGCTGTGACTTGCCGAGTAATTTTTTTGACATAGAAAAGGTCAGTATTATGGCATAGCGGAGTAGCATTTTTATTGTACATGGGGTATTTCCAAACTGTTTTGATTTTGCGGCAAATTAGCCTTGGGTAGTTGGATAGTGATTATTTATTTTAAAAGACCATTTTAAACAGTTACCTAAAATATTTTTTTCCTTACTGTTTAACTCATTTACAGTTTTTTTACTGTAAACTGTATTTTGGGAGACAAACATATGTATTTTTAGGAAGTTTCATCACAATATTCATGCCAGCAAAAGCTTGGCTGCCTGTTTTCTCTGCAGACTTATGTAAATTTCTAGGGACCTTGTGTGAATGGAAGGAGTCTGAATTTGTGTCCATGGTAATCTGTTCAATGTGTAGAGGAAGTTACAATGGCATTAACCCATGAAAAGGATCAGTTGTTTTCATGGAAAGCAGTCAAGACATGCTTTGAATTCAGATAGTCAACTTAATCAGAGCTGGACATTGTTTTTTAAGGGTTTCTCTTTGAAAGAGCTTAATGCTGGTCACCTGCTACAGTCGAAATACATCATTTATCTGTAAAGGGGCATAAAAAATTAACAGTTAGCTGAAGAATGGATACATCCCTGAAATAAAGAAAAAAAAATTCCTGCAGTTATTTACAACCTCTACTTGGGCAACTAGAAGCATGAAAATGCCACAGTTGTCCTGGCTCATTACCTGCCTTCTGCCACTGGGAGCTGAGTGAATTCATGCGGTGCTTCTTTAGGACTGGAAATTCAGCAGCACCGGTCCTCACTGCGTTCCCGGGTGGGTGGCATCCTGCCTGAGCAGGGGTGGCCAAGACACCTGAGAGGCAAGACACAGAGGGGCTTGAGCAAACATGGAGATTCAGAGTCTTATACCAGCCTTCATAGGACGTAACAAGAATTCAGGTCTAGTACCTCACCTCATCTTGCCTTTCCTCAGACATAAATGGTTCTGCTGAAACAGCTGCCCTGGTAAGAAGAAGGTGGTTGAGACTATATTCCCCTTTACCTTTACGAGAAAAAATCATATATAGCAGGCTCATTTGGGTTTTTCTCCTGCACTTAAATTAAATTACAGTACAAGGAAGAGTAGCATTAGGCAACCTGTGTTTATTTGGCTATTCAGCAGAGATTTAATTTGCAGGATAAAATAATACCTGTCTCAGCTTCATCTGTTTTCAGCTAGTGAAAATAAGAGATCCTTCTGCTCCATATCTTAATTAATTTGGTACAGGATATTTCCACAGTTTAATGGTAGACTTGTATTAGGGGTGGCTTTCTTTTGGTGATGATGAGGATGACAAGGTTAAAAATAATAAATAGAATTAGTGTCAGAAAATAAAATGTTCAGTGTCTATAATTCATCTGAGTTTTTTACGGTATCTGTCTAGTGCTACTTGAACATTTTATACCAATGTTAGCTAAATGAATTTGCTGTATTGCTGCGCGAAGCTGCATTTAGAGAGTATTGTAACTACATTTCCTGGCCTTCCTTGAAAATGGCATTACCCAACAGCTTTCCAGTGGGAAGAGGCAGGTCTTTCAATGCAGAGCTCTGAATTAACGCAGCAAGAACAGCTGGTACTTGTCCCTAATCCAATTTAAGAGCTGTAAGTTCCCAGAATTATTTTCATAAGAGCTACTGTGCCTTGTGCATGTTCACCAGTGGAGATGTTTGGACATTAAAACTGTAATGGGAAACATGGTAACTGCTCAAGGCATAAGGGAAAAGACCATTGATGGATGATCATGGTGTAAGCAACAACATTATCTCGTTAAGACAGAGGAAGAACAGTTAGGTAAGTAAGTACTGTAATGGCTGGCATTTTTACTGGACATTAAATTGTCTTTCTCAGTGAGAGCAGACAATAGCAGCAAGGATTTTTCTTAAAAGTTGCAGCAAAAAGTAAGAGAATAGACAGAATTCTACTGTTTAGGAATATCTCTTGCCTTTACAGGAGGCATATGGGTCAATGGCCAGATCAGGCTATTCTTCTGGTTCTCCAGGTCAAACACAGTTAGATAAAGCAGGATGTCTATAAACTGTCCAGAGGAAAAAGCAGTAGTAGTAATAGCAGTAGTCACCTAAATAAGCCTTTGCAGAGGAATTGGGTTTTGAGGATGAACTGTACTGTGAGGAATCACAGAATTGTGTCCTTTGAAAATACCATTGCCTACGAATTTATAGAAGATGTACTCTGTAGTGTTGGTTAGGCCAAAATCCACTCTATCCTGGTTCTCTTCTAAGGGGAGTGAAAGCCAGTGCTGCCTAAAAACATCATTTGCTCTTTGAACATGGTGGATATTGCAACATAAAAGTAAGAGTCACATAATCCCCAGTTCTGTAAGGAAGCTGCAACTGATGGATCTGAGATTCTTCCATTTATTAGGTGTATCAACTGGCAGTCATGTTTTGCTGTCCCTGTTGGAATTTCAGACTGTTAATGGAGATATTGTTAAGGGACACATTCCCTTGAATCTAAGCAAGGGAAGAGTCAGTCGTATCACTTGCTCCAGCCAACTTCTCGAAGTTAACTTTGTTGCTTACCCGGATGCAAGCAGAGTGTCTGTTACAGAACAATAAGTGATGTTTATTTTAAGTTTTAATAGKAGCTGCATTTCATCTAGGACAAGTACTACCACTGTTTTAAATGCCCTGGATCATTCATGTGTAGCATGCAAACAACGAGAAAAGCCATGTTGGGTCATATCTGAATTCAGTATTGTCTGACAGAGGCCAGTGCAGATGCTTCAGAAGAACAGGCATGAAATCCCACAGTACGTAGAAGTGAGATACTTCCCCAGTCTTTTCTCACACATCTCATCTATGCCAGGTGCCTTTCTAAATGTATTGTGGTAACTCCAAATATTCTTGGTATCTTTATAGCTATTTCGATCTTCATTTAGCTGTTAGCCTCAGTGGTTTCCTGCAGTGATAATTGCCTAGATGTGAAAAAAAGTATATCCTTTCACTGGTTTTCTTACTTTCAGCCTTCTCATTAATGCCCCCGGGTGTTCTTGTTCTTCTAGAGAGAGGGAGAACAAAAGTTCCCAGTCTTCATCTGAGCAACATTCATTATTCTTTATATTTGTTTTCTTCCCAAAATAAGCATTCTTAACCTTTTCCATCTCCCTGTTTGGAACTTTTCCATGGTCACTTCCATCAGTGTTCCCTCTCACCCATGTTATTGTGCTTAATTGTTTTTGAGAAGGCAAGACCAGCGCAGAATGCATTTTTCCAGATGAAGCCACACTGATGATTTGTGTTAAGGGGCTATAATGTTCTTTCTTCACCATTTCTGACATATTTCCAAATTTCTGCTCGGACTCCAGCTATACACTGAATGAAGAACTTGATTTAGCTGTCCAGGGATGCCCTGGTCTCTTCTTTCAGCTGATACAATTAATTGAAAACCTGACAAAGTAAAAGTAGTTTAGTTTTTCTCAATACCTTTTTTTTAATTATTTTTGCTGCTACATCTATCAAAGCTGCGTATCACTTGGTGGTGTTAGCTATTTACCTTGCTCGTTATAGTTCTCTGAACTTCCTTGAAACTATTGTCCTACCCAAGCTAAATAACTGAAACATCACTGCATTGCAACATTTTGGCATATCCTCTTGAATCTTTTAATTTAACCAACTGTTTCCATTTCTGGAAAATTAGTAGACATTTTGAAGACTTCTAAAAAGTGGCATTGCTATCCAAACTGGAAATATTTTTATTTTGAGAATCTTTGAAAAAACTTGTGCATTTTATTTGCTAGAGGTTGGTGTCAGTGTACAATGTACCTTGCTGTCCCTTGAATGTCAATTCAAATTATATTACAGTCATCACTCTTTAATGGCTCATCTGCTGTCACTATGTGACCTGTCTGCTGTGCATGTTATATGAGTTTCTCAAGAAAGACCTCTGCTGGTTTGTGTTCAAGAGCTACTTTTCAGATTTGCACCTGCATTGTTTCTCTAAGTTTTGTCCTGTTGGGGCATTTGGCCATTTTACATATGGTAATTGAACTCTTACTGATTTGTTACATTGTGCTGATTGTTTCATCCTGCTACCCCCTAGGAATTCAATTTGCTTTTCTTTGCTAGATTCTGTGGTATAGCCATATTAATATATATATATTATTAGGGCTCAGAGTTTGTTTTGGTACAGAATCAGCTATATGTTCCTCTCCTCTCAGCAGTTTTATTTTCCCCAAGATGTTCTTCAGGGCCTAGGAGTTTGAACCCTCCTTGCTCACTCACAAAAGTGAGTTTTTGCACCCTGTTCATTTTGTCTGTTTGGGCCTGCACACTTAATTGGAAGCATTTATAAGAAAACAGGCAGTGAGAGAATTTCTTCTCAGTCTATATGTAAACTTCCAGGCCATCCCCTATTCATAGCTCTGCATTGCTCGGTGTGATGTGTAAGGCAGGCTTCCTCCCTAGCACAATGGCAGAAGTGTCTAAATGGCTCTGGTACAAAGCGTCCTAATTACTTGCCCAAAGAATATTCACAGAAGACACTCTGGATCCAGCCTATTGAAGTTTTTCCCCATACCATAAAACCTTTATATAAATATTCATAGGAGAGGGGGGGGACAGGCAGACACGCTTCACAGCCTGCTAACTAATGTCTTCACCCAGGTTTTTAGTGCTCTACACATAGACCAAGGACAGGTGTCTGTTTATCAAGGGCTTTGAGGATCTTCAGGAGCCTACAATGGGAGTTCAGTGTTAAAATCCTTTTCTAGAACTAATTCTTCATCACTTAAGAGCCCAAACTCCTTAGTCCTGTTGGGAGTTGAGATCCAAATCAGCAAAGAGCTTACGCAGGAGAATTCCCAATGTGGGAATGACTTGGTCGGTCCTGCTGTAAATTCTTAAGTCACTTTAGGTGCGCTGAAACCTACTTAGAAGGTTTAAGCATGCTCAAACTATTAACTTGCTATACATTTTTAGATAATGTTTTCCCCTGATTCTGGTTGCCATTAATTGACAGAGCAGTTCATTACTTTATTAATTGGTGATAAAAATCATTTAATCGTGGTAGATGAGTCATTGCAATTAACTGAAAACAAATTTAATAGTTAGGTACGTCGTATTTAATTTCTTAATGTTATAGCATTTAGTTTGTAGTAAAAATTTGCCTATGAATCATAATGACATTTTCAGGCTTCCTGATTTTTGTTTCAAAGATTTAATTTCTTACTGCTAGAAAGTCACAGTCAATTTGCAGTTGGTTATTGAGTGTTGACAGCTGACTGCCACAGTATATGAACTTTCAGTTGTATTGAACTAATCTGAACCTAGGAGGATTGCTGCAATGAGATTCTCAGTTCAAAACATGTTATACACTCAGTGTAGGATTGCAAGTAACAAGAGGTCAGAACCTCCATTTTGTGGTTCAGTGCACAAATGAAGGCTTTTCATGGAGTGCCACCACCACCTGAGACCTGGAAAAAGGCTTTTTACTGCCTCAGTGAAAGGTTGGATTATATGGGAAAATGGTTGTTGTAGTATGGTGAAATTTCATGTTTACAATGATTGATTAAACCACGTATCTATCATCTTATGGGGCTTTTATTTCCACATTTTGGGTCAAACCTTGTTCCACTAGGTTTATGTCTGCTGACAGAATTCAACAGGGATTAGAGCAGAAAGAATATGAACTAACAAAACAGTGTTGTGTTTGGGGTTTTTTTTTGAAATCACAAAGTTGTATTCTGTCTGCTATTACTGTTACGTAAAATGTGCATAAATTAGACATTGGGAGGATGCGGGGGCAAGGGATGTATGCCTGTAAGGTGGTGTTGTGTTCTGTCTGCATTCACATGGGCCTTATGTAGCTTCCCAGGCAGATTTACCTGCCCTCTCCAAGGTGAAGACCATATTGATTAAATACAAATGAGCAAGATGATACATGACTATATAGATCATGCAAAATATCGGGCACCCGCCCAAGTCCCCACTCCCAAATATTATTAGTATCTGAATTCCGAAATCGTCTGTGAAGTTCCAGTTTTGTGGGTGATGTGGGTCAGGATGAGGATGGGACTCCTGTTTCCCTCATGGTATTTTCTTGGACATACATAAAACATGATACAGAATTTGAGCTCAAAACTATATCAAATGGTAGATGCAATATAGATAACAAGGTACTGAAGAGAATAAAAAATGAAGTCAAGAAAGGAAATGTGCAGAAAATAAATTTTAAAATGGCATGACCTTATTTTATTTGATATCTCCTATATAGTTTTTTTTAAATCTGACAGGGAAAAAAATCAAGTGTTAATATTGCTGTGGTTAGCTACAATAAACAATCACCTCCAGGAGCAATCGATACACCTTTTTGTTTTCAGCAGTTTGTGAAAATAAAAATATTGTTCTATAGAATAATATATCACATTTGTTTATGTTTGATGAAGCAGAGGACCAGATACTGACCATTTGCTTTTCAAAACAAGAGTAAAACATGCTGGCTAGCAAGAGCCTAGTGTGAGCACTAAGTGCCTGAATTGTATGAAAATACAGCAGTGGTGTGGTGCTCTACTTACCCATGTAAGAGTTGGCAAGGCATGGAGGAAAGCCCGGACCATCCACTTCCCTGTGGAGTTACCATTCTTCCATAAATCCTCTAAACCCCAGGATTAAATCTGGACACCTTAAGGAACTTCAAGATATCCCCCTTTTCTGGGCCTCTTTTCTTTTTGTATGACATCTTTTCTCAAAGAAATCATAGGAAAATAAAAAGATGTCATTTGATCTGTTCGTACTGACTTATAAATTTTTGAAATCAACTTCAGAATTGCTGGAACAAAATGATGAGTTATCCCACCAAAAGCAGAGGCCTCACTAATTAAACTTGGGGCTGTGTGTCCTTGGTAGCTGTAAGGTCTGGATGAGGATTTTGGGAACCCCAGCCCCATCCAACAGCATCAGTCCCCCAACAAACAGCCAGTCCCTTCCCACGGCCACCACCTCTGAGCAAAGCTCAGAGATCTGGGAAAAAACTCTGGCTGAGTGCACTAGAATTTTTTTGCTGGATCTAAGTGACATGTACCTCTTTTTCCAATCATTTCTGTCTTTAGGAAGTGCCATAAAGGTTAAATTCCAAATATGTCGGGGTGAAATCTCTGTTAGTATTAGACTGTACTTAGAGTCAAGAGTTATGGTTTGGCCTATTCAACAGTGAATTTTCCAAAGGCTTTTGTAATTTTAAACAATAGGAGTCAGATCGAAAAGTGAAACCTAGGTAGAAGACAGACACCCAAGTCCAAAGTTACCCAGGTCATGAAAATGCTGAAAAAGAGTTGCCTGACTTCACAGATACCCCCATTCTTAACCTGAAAATGTCCCAAATACTTAAAATTCTGCTTTAGAGCTGGCTGAGAATTTCTCAGTCTGGATAGTGTGGAGCAGCTTGGAGCCTATTTCATATCTAAAATATGTTTCTAATTTAAAGAATTAGTCATCTTTCAAGCACCCTTTCAAAATTAAACCTTGTCGGAACATGTTAAAACACACAGTTGTAGTGTTAAACTCCACGTAAGGTATTAGTGACATTATTTCTCCTTTTCACTACATCCTGCTGGCTTGAAAACTCTATGGACATCAGGAGACAGGTTCCCTTCCTTCCTCTGCCTGGGGAGAGCGAATCTACATGGCAGTTGCTCCTCAAGAGCACCCAAAGGGCAGATACAAGCTATCTGCAGGAACAGGAGGGTCCCCTGTGCTTCTGGTGAAGGTGTGGTGGGTTGACCTTGGCTGGAAGCCAGGTGCCCACCAAAGCAGCTCCATCACTCCCCTCCTCACCTGGACAGGGGAGAGAAAATATAACGAAAGGCTGGTGGGTTGAGATAAGGACAGGGAGATCACTCAGCAATTACTGTCATGGGCAAAACAGACTCAACTTAGGGAAAATTAATTTAATTTATTACCAATCAAATCAGAGTAGAATAAGGTGAAAATAAAAACTAAGTCTTAAAACACCTTTCCACCACCCCTCCCTTCTTCCCGGGCTCAGCGTCACTCCCGAATTCTCTACCTCCTCCCGCTCCTTCCTCCTCAGGGGGAGGACTCCTCACGCTCTTCCCCTGCTCCAGCATGGGGTCCTTCCCGTGGGAGACAATCCTCCACAAAATTCTCCAATGTGAGTCCTTCCCACGGGCTGCAGTTCTTCTTGAACTGCTCCAACATGGGTCCTTTCCACGGGATGCAGTCCTTCAGGAACAGACTGCTCCAGTGTGCATCCCCCACGGGGTCACAAGTCCTGCCAGCAAACCTGCTCCAGTGTGGCTCCTCTATCCACAGGTCTACAGGTCCTGCCAGGAGCCTGCTCCATCATGGGCTTCCCATGGGGTCACAGCCTCCTTCGGGCATCCACCTGCTCTGGTGTGGGGTGCTCCACAGGCTGCAAGTGAATATCTGCTCCACCATTAACCTTCATGGGCTGCAGGTGGATATCTGCTCCACCATTAACATCCATGGGCTGCAGGTGGATATCTGCTCCACTGTGGACCTCCACAGGCTGCAGGGGAATCTCTGCTCCAGCGCCTGGAGCACCTCCTCCCCTCCTTCTTCGCTGACCTTGGTGTCTGCAGAGTTGTTTCTTTCACATGTTCTCACTCCTGTCTTCCAGCTGCAGTTACTGTTGTGCAGCAACTTTTTCCCCTTCTTAAATATGTTATCAGAGAGGCACTGCCACCATCGCTGATGGGCTCAGCCTTGGCCAGCGGCAGGTCTGTCTTGGCTCTATCGAACATGGGGGAAGCTTCTGGCAGCTTCTCACAGAAGCCACCCCTGTAGCCCGCCTGCTCCTAAAACCTTGGCACGCAAACCCAATGTAGAAGGGAACCTGAGTGGAGTGGGAGAAACGCAAGCGGACACATGAATCTCTAGTCCCGCAGTCTGAGAAGCTGTAGGAAAGGAGGGAGGCTAGATATACACCTCAGTGTATTTTGAAATACAGTATCATGAATTAAGTTCAAAGTATTTGCAATTATTGTGTTGACTTTATCTGTGATCTCTCTTATGCCGCTATATTAATAATTCTGCCATATTCTAGTAAAAAGAACATTATTTAAAAAAAAAACAACAATCTATACATTAAGTGTCTTTGTTTTGCTTTTGTTTCGTGCTTTTAGTGTGCCAGTATTCTTCACATTTTTCTCTGCTGTCTCTAGCAATCATGAGACACTTCCTTTTTCAAATGATGTATTTATGTAATCAGTTACAATAAGGAAATGCCTAAAGGAAAAGAGTAAACATGAGATTTATAGCATGATACAATCATAAGAAATTGCAATATGTATGTATATATCTTTACATACCCCTTTTTGCCAAATCCGTGTAGATATACGTATATTCATACATACCTATACAGATATATATAATATAATTGTAAGGATTTGTCAAAAAATGTCAGTTCCTGCATTTGTTTACAAGATTTTTATTGTATTGCTTGCATTATATTCATATATTTTTTGTCAAATAGAGAGACATGTATTTTTATAGATGTGCAGTTGATATCGAGTGTCCATGATGAGCTGTGGAATTTTTCRGTCTTGTGTTGTGAGTGTAGATCTTCCTCAAGGGAGTAGAATGGGTTTGGTATGTGTCATAATCCCTAGATTTACATGAATACTTATACAAAAAATCATCCAGGACAACCTCTCTTTTCCCCTTTGTAGTTGAAAAAAGAGTTTCACCAGGAAGTTTCAAGTAAATACCTCCCTGAAGCAAAAGAAGATACTGCTGTCTAAAGAGCCACCTTTCAGGAAACTTACTGGAACATGACTGCAGGGATAATAGTTGAGTAGAATTTGCAATTCCAGCATCAAATAAATGAGAAAGGAAAATATTTAATAATTAAAGACTCCCTGCTTTAGAGAATATATTTCTCTCAATCTCCCCCCTACCAGCATGTTCATAGGATTCAGTCTGAGGCTGTTCATTAGAGTCCACAAGATGATTTTACCTTTTGAAATAGTTTGCAAAAGAGAAAGTTTCTAACAGCTTGACTTCACAGCCCCTACTATGCTAAAAAGCATTTATTTCAGTAAATGTGCCTTTGAGATGACTTGCATAAAGTCTACTCTCAAGAGTTTTAGATAGCTATTACCAAAGCTGTAAAGCTTTACTGATCTGTAGATGTTAATATTAACAGGTGGGGAGGCATTGGGGAAACATAGTAAAGATTTTTAAAAACATTTCCAAAAGCCAGTTAAATGTGAACTCTGAGATTTTGGGTATAGGACTTAAATTTGATTTCTTTTTCATCACAGTTCTGAAATGTCGACTGCAATGTTTCTTGTTTGTTGGAAGGGGGATTGTAAATGTTTTTACACTTGGTGCTAAATATAAGAGGTAAAGCACATATTCTTAATTTGTAATTACATTTATTACAGTTCTTGACATGCAGTTTTGCTAGAAATCAAAATCATAGAAGTTTTTTTGTGGAATACCCAGAATGTTTAGGGGGATCATGCAGATGAAATTAAGTTACCATTACTATTTATGTCTAAACAAAGTCCAGTTCTGTTCAACTCTGTCTCTTTCCTACTTCTCTGGTAGTGCTAACAGAGGAGTAAATTCATTTTGAAACCAAATGCCTGTAGTTTCACTGACTTGATTGAATTTTTGTTTGTTCATGTCTGGTCTGGGTTTACTTTTTATTTATGTGATTGCATTAATTTACATGTGTTGCATTAAAAGACTGTCTGGGTATGGGGAGAGGGATCTGGGTAGCAGCAGCGTTATATATATAAAAGTGTGTCCTAGGAATCACTGACTGATAACTGCTTTTTTGAATAGCCGTTCCAATTTCTATCATAAACCCCAGTTTGCCTCACTTCGTACATGGGACAATAGTGTAACATCTTYGGGGAGATTACAGTCCTCTTAAACTCCCTTCTAGTTTTGGCTTTGGACGCCTAAAATCCATTTAACATCTTCAGCAGCAAGCCAGTCATCCAGCTTTCCTGGGTTACCTAGTTCTGTATGTTCTTAAATTACTGAGATGTCTTTGTATTTACCCCAAGAACTTCACAGGCACTTCATTTCACTCATCTGTGCATGTCCAGAAAAACCCATTCTGAAAAGATAAGCACCAGTCTCCCACCTAAAACATGTATTGTCAGCTTCGTGTCAGTGAGCAGACATTTGAATACTACATTGGTTACCAGAGAAGCCTTAAAACTTACTGTAGCCAATGCTTCAACTAGCTGTTGAGACTGTGTAGGAGGCTGAAGTCTATCAGACCATTTTGCTCCACCTTCAGGTGATGTCCAGTTGCACAAGGTCACAAATGGAAGGAGACTTCTAACATTTCCTACTGCTTTGCCTGTAGTCAGAGTGAAGGTGGAAGCAGGTAACTTAAGCAGATTGTATCACACCCTGTGGTATCCTGAGATCCCTCCAGCTTTCCACTGGCTGCTTAGAAATTTCAGAGGCTCCGTAAGCCCCAGGCATGTAAAATTCCCATGGGATAGAACGTAAACTGGTCAAACTGGAGTCCTTGTTGCTTTTGCACATACAAATGCACTGGAAAATTGTGATTAAATGTGATTTATAAACCTTAGCTGATACCATATGGCTTATCCCTTTAATTCATGACACTGTTCATTGTAAAGTTGTGACAGGTTAAGTAAGTAGAGTGCCTATTAATACTCTGGTGCTTAATCCTAACTGGTTTTAAATGAAACCAATCAATCTTTTTCTTCTTCTTTTTTTTTTTTTAATTGAAACACAATTTGTACACTAATTTACAATTAGTAAATACACACGACAATTGTCAAATTGTAAGAGGAGTTTTGTTTTGGCTTTATATTTAGTGCGGGGAAAGTCTCACTTTTTCAATCTGTATTGGAATGAGCAGCCTACGCTCCAGCATAATGAAGGGAACTGACTCTCTTTATAGATACCCGAACATGTACCGATGCCTAAAATAAGCCTACACAGAAGGAACTGTGGGTAAAAACAAGATTTTTAAATTTCTSTAAGGCTGTTAGAATTCTCAGACCCATCTTGATAAAAGATTTAGACACTTCAACTTTTAGGGAGAAAGAATATATGAAATTGTAGAGGTGGGCTATTAAAGCATTTTGGTGGTTTTAAGGATTTTACAGATGCCATTGCAAAATTAAATAAATCCATAAGAGTGAGACCTTACCCAGGTAAATGTAGATCATTTTTTCAAAGAGATTTATAGGTAGCTCCTGTCAGTTAGAACTTCAAGACTATTAGCAGATTGTGCTCTGAATCTTTTGACTTCCTCCGTCAGTATAAATCAAGAATTATTTCAGTTGAGGCAATGAAGTCACACCTTCATAAAATGGATGAAAGGTATTAGAAGTGGGTCCTGTGACCTTCCTGTCAATGGAAGGAGCTAAAATAAGGAAATGACAGTTGTTGAAGAACTGCTTTATTTATCATCAGATGTGATTTTGCAAAGTTTTAGCTATGTTTAAGGTTCTGTGTTTACTTTTGGAAGTAGAACCTACTTAATAAAAGTCTTCCTGATCTATTTAATAGTATTCTTTTTAAATGTGAAAAGCATTGAGCATCTATTTTGCTAATCACATGTAGCTTATTTTTTTAAATTTATTGTTATGCCAGTTTTGCAGTTTGTCGTCCTCTCTCTGACTTCTTTGTAGTAAGTCTGGTGTCCCACTTAGCCACTAGCCATGTGCGGTTTTCCTTTCAGCTACCCTGTATAAACATTATCCTTATCATACCATTTCAATTTGTTCCACAAGCCCTAATTCTTCTCCAGTGAAGAGATTTGTGTCTTAATCAAAAAATATGACTTTCAAAATGTTTTACAGTGTATAAAAGCACTGATGAAGAGTAGAGATAGTAGATCAAGTAGGGCATAAAGATTGASCTACCTCACTCTGTTTGAATGAGCAGCATTCAAGACATTCACATTTAGGCACAAATTGGTGCATCTCGGTAGCCCTCCATGGAGTTGGATCAGTTTGTGTGGTGGAAAATCTGAACCTGGGTAAATAGTCCTTTGTCCTTCTAAACAGTTTGTTGAGTGTCTGGGCAAGTACAACATGTATTTGAATAAAAAATTTAAAACCACTTTGCTAGTTCAGGCCACTTGTTTGTTAACCTGTCTCGACAATAACCAGTAGCAAATGCCTAGGCAAATGCATTTAAATAGGGCAAATATGCAATGAGAATTTTCCAGTATAATTCTCCCAATTTTATCGGTGGACTTAGCCAAAAGTGGTGTCACTGTGTTTAAGAGRTGTTTGTGGATTTCTCCTTCACAGATTTTTCAAATCTTTTCCAGACCTGTGTAAGCTTCTGGTATTCAGAGCTTCCAGTTTCTGCAGTGTCAGTAATACAAGTGTATATAGCAGAGATACCATGAGACACAATTTGTTTAAAACAAGAACTTTCGTATTTCTCAAGGAGAAAATCATCACATATTTTCAGTGGTTGCTCACATCTTGCTGGCATCCCAAGAGTTCCTGTGCTCTTTCTTGGCCTAAGAACCACAGGTCGAGTCCTGCTCACGTAAATGGAAATTCCCATCAGTTTTAATACCAACACAGCCTTTATCTCCATGACTGTAACACATTGCCATTATCCACTTACACTAGATGAGTGCTTATGACTTTAGAGTCCATCCTCTTTGCTCCCAAATTAGATTTTGGGACAGGAGGAAAATGTTGAGTGAGATGTAACTTCCCAGGACCAAACCTTGTTGGCAGTCTGCATGCGTAGTTAAGAGTGCCAACCCCTACTCTACGCACCAGACCATCAGTGCCCCATTTGTAGAAAATCTCACAACTGCAGACATTACCTAAATGTGTCCCAATTCCCATAAATAAGTCATTCTGATGTCAGAATCTCGTAAATGCCGGCTCCGCTACAGGTGCAGCTCACAAGGCTGAGTGGAGGAAAAACCATAAGGAGGTTGTCCTTTTGTCCTCTTGAGTCTAGCAGCTGATATCTCTTGACACCGCTGTGGCAGAAAGGACAGGCATAAGGGGCTGGTAAAATTACAGCAGCCTGGTATAAATTGCAGTGCCAAATTATGCCTGAGCTTGTATCCCACGTAGCAAAGCAGTATGTTGAGTGTAGCATCCCCAAACATACTTCGTGTCTCGGGCACTGTCTTCAGAATACCCYTTTCACTGAGGCTTAGGAGAGGGGTCTCTGGTGGATACTTTGGGGCTTGTTGCCTCAGCATCTCAGAGGATTTTCCCCAACAGAATTCAGAGGTTTCAGGTCCCACTTCCTCTTCTCTGACTCATTATCCTGGCACAGAGTAACAAATCAAGAGGGCCTCCCTCAAAGACATTTCTTTCTGTTAATCTTTAAAGCTGTTCATTTTTTTACCTTGACATATGAATAAATACACATTGAATATCTGAATGCTTCATTCACAGCGGTAAATAAAAAGCAACTCAACCAAGGCCAGTAAGTGCAAAAGGAATATTGAACTTGTGTCAGGAGGAAGAAAACCTGGTTATTTATACTTCTTAAACAGGAAAAAATATCTACAAGATCTTATTACTCCCAGCACTATTCTTGAACCAGAAACCTATCTCCCCTGTTTGCTCACCATGACTGAACATGAGACAAGGCCAGCCACAAATCAGTCGGTCCCCCTACCCCTCGTGAGCAGAGGGGGGAGCATTTGCCACCATTATTCCTGACTCCATGGACTTTGGGCACTGGGGTGAGCACTATTTGGACAGAATATGAAAAGAAACAAGTCTCATAGCCTCAGACAGAAAACTTTGGCTTTGAAGGAGGATTGAAAAAGGGAACAAAAAGCATCTAATGATATCTTGCATGTCTCCTTGGCAGGCATGGAAAGATAACCATAAAACTGATTAAAACATGATCCCACAACTAAGCTGCCTTGTTCTATGAATCAATCAACAATCTATGGAAACATGTTCAGCAACTTCCTGGAAGCAGAACAGAACATTAAGGATTTTTTTTTTGCTTCATAAAGCAGCACCTCAACCAGTAAAATTCAAACTAATCTGGGCACTGGCTGAAGATGTCAGTCAGTGTCACAAGAGTCATGCTGACTGTCAAGCTCAAGTATCAATATCATAGGTTTACATATAAAACCACAAATTTGACATCAGTTTTGCCTTCTCTTTTGTGAAGATGTTCTCATTATTATTCTATTCATTTAAATTAAATGTAAGGAATTTAAATACACTATTTAAACAAAAGTACCTGCTGTCATATACCGTGAGCAAAAGGGATGTCAGTTTGTTAACTCTAAATAAAATAAAATAAAATAAAACAAAATAAAGTAAAATAAAAATAAAATAAAATAAATAAAGTTAAAATAAAATCATTTCCTTCCAGCTGGTCTCTACACTGTTAGCTGGTCATCACTGACTTTACACAGCAGAGCTTTATAGGATGCATGGTTGTGTTTTGCCAGGGCRGTTTACACAAGTAGCTCAAGGGAAGAATTGCTGCATTCGCTTGTCCTCATACACGCACACACAGCTTTTCTCTGACACCCGTGCTAGCTATGATTCCTCAGTTGTTTCCTTCCCCAGACAAAATTTGCTTTCCTTCCCCAGTTTTGCCACATATTTGTAGTGGAAAGAGGCAAGACCAAAACCCCTGACAATCCCTGCAGATGTGAGAAGACGCATGGCTGTGAGTGTGCTGGGAAGGGGCTGTGGGAGCACAATGGGTGAATAGCAGAGGAAAGAAGGTGTATGAACTCTTCACATCTCCTGGCATTTATAAAGACTTTCCGTAAGATTTACAGCGTCTATAAGTGTGTAATGCACCAAAAAAGTGAACCTTGCCCCTTTTTTTCTTGTTCATTGAAGCTATCACTCCTTGTCCATCAGACCTCCGTGTGGAATTTAAAAAGTGGTGGGACGCTCTCACGCCCAAACCCTGCTTAGTTAGCATATGAATGCTCAACTAATTGTTTGAAGTAACAATTAGGAGGACAATAGATAAAGGAGGAAACTGGAGACAGCAACTAACACCTGTGAATCAGAACTTAAGCAGCTTTCTTTTACATAATTAATTAAAGAAGCAGGCACAATGCACATTGACTTGAAAATGTGGTCCAAAGACAATGCTGGTGCATGTAAATCCCTTTTCAGTGCCATTACTTACATGTAAGGTTTGGTCTTTTTGTAAAAATCTTAGTCATGAGTGAATGTTGCAAAGTGTTGCAAGGTTTTTTTTTTGGCAGGGAAGGAGAGAGGAAAGGGAAAAACATTTAAGGGCAATCGCCATTTCATGGAGGAGGTAGAAGTCCTRATGAAGTTATTAAAACAGATGGACTTCAGTTAGATAGCAGAAAGTCATTGTAAGACACAGAACATTTCTAACCTTGCAAATAGCAATTCTGATTTAACATCCTGTAATCAGCACTACATACTTTTCTGCATTAAAGAAAAAGAAATGGATGCTATGAAACTTTCATTAAATTGTATTTATTGCAGAATGTGAGCAGAATTCTATGGCGCTTTCTCAAGGAAGCAATCCATATGTGTGCTCAATGTGCTCATATGCAATTATGTCTTAAATAGGTTTTATTGTCCTTTTCTAGAACAGTATTTAATGAAGCTAGTTAACATTATGACTCTCGAAATGACAGTCTCAAAAAACCTGTATCTGCAATTTACATATATTAATAAGTATTAGGGAGCACAGTCGTCTATTTGCACACATCAGTAGTGTTGCTAGAGTTGTACTGGCATAAAAAGGATAATGGTGAAGGTTATTCAGTAGCCAGAATAAATCAATGAGTATTTTTATAGTTAGATATTTCTCTCTAGAGAAATATGTCATTAAAAAGTATGTAATATCTAGCCTTCCCTCTCCATAAAGTTTATGGAGATACAAATAACTTCACATACTTCAGCTATAATGTTGCTGATGATAGCACACAGTGAAATGACATTTAAGAATATTTTGTTCACTATCTTTAAATGGTATCACTAGTGCAAACTTAGAGAAAATATGTGAAGTCCTGACCACACTGAAGTGAAAGTTTAACTCGCATTAACTTCCAAGTAATCTAGGTATTGGTTCTTTCTAAAGGACATCTGTGCTGGTTTTGGCTGGGGTAGAGTTAATTTTCTTCATAGTAGCTGGTATGAGGCTCTGTTTTGGATTTGTGCTGAAAACAATGTCAATAACACAGGGATGTTTTAGTTACTGCTGAGCAGTGCTTACACACAGTCAAGGCCTTTTCTGCTTCTCACCCCACCCCACCAGCGAGTAGGCTGGGGGTGCACAAGGAGTTGGGAGGGGACACAGCTGGGACAGCTGACCCCAACTGACCAAAGGGACATTCCATACCATATGACATCAAGCTCAGCATATAAAGCTGGGGGAAGAAGAAGGGAGAGGGGGACGTTTGGAGTGATGGTGTTTGTCTTCCCAAGTCACCATTAGGCGTGATGGAGCCCTGCTTTCCTGGAGATGGCTGCACACCTGCCTGCCAATGGGAAGGAGTGAATGAATTCCTTGTTTTGCTTTGCTTGCATGTGTGGCTTTTGCTTTACCTATTAAAGTGTCTTTAACTCAACTCACGAGTTTTCTCACTTTTACCGTTCCGATTCTCTCCCCCATCCCACCGGGGGGGAGTGAGCAAGCGGCTGTGTTATGCTTAGTTGCCGGCTGGGGTTAAACCACGACAACATCATAGAAGATGGTTTCTTCAAGGGAGAGTTGTATTAATTTTAAAAGAGAAAGCATGGTTGTGATGAAAAATGGAAAGAAAGAAAGAAAGAAAGAGAGAGAGAAAGAAGGACGGAAAGAGAGAAAGAAAGAAAGAATGAGAGAAAAAGGAAGGAAGGAAAGGAAAGAGAAGAGAGAGAAGGAAAGAAAGAGAAAGGAAGGAAGGAAAGGAAGGAAGGAAAGAAAAAAGAAGGAAAGAAAGGAAGGAAGGAAGGAAAGGAAAAGCAAGAAGGAACGTAAAAATGTGGGTGGAACCTAAAGAAAATAGACATAATGTGAACATAAAGAAGGAAAACTGGGTGGAATGAAGTTTGGGGAGAATAAACCATTAGTCCTACCAGTATACATACGTCAGGTCTTAAGCTAAGAGTTAAAAATTGAGTAACAAATTACATTCAAATAAACTGAAAAGCAATTCTTTTCACTTTGTTTGTGTTCTTTATATGCTACAGTGTTGATGGTATTTATATTCTGTTTAACCAATACTTACCATTCGAGGTCCAAGATAAGGACAAAGTAAATAATTCATCAGTAATTAAAACAGTGATTATCTTGGTGTGTGGGGGGGTGTCATCTACACTTCATGTTCCTGTTAGGTTTCTGGTTTTTATATTGTAAATTCATTGCTATTTTGCAGATTTGGTGTACGGATACTATAGGCAACAGCGGAAATTGATTGAAGAGATTGATTGGTCATATACAGGTAAGCAAAACTGTCTGTTGAAGAACTTCCTTCGCTTTGATATTTTCATGTTCATTGTTATATCTTCAAGAGACTGTTATGTCTGTATACCGCTTTCCATATGCCTAAACAATTGCTAAAGTAAAAATGTAGGAAATGGAGTCTGAAAAATTGCAGGAACATTACAACAGGAGAGACTATTTTCATTTCTTACATCTGTTGCTTTTGGAAAGAGAAAGTTCTCATCCTTAAAACCTTAACCCTGAGACATGACTTACTCGATGAAGGCTGGGCCAATAGGTTGTTAGGTACTATTTTATCGTCTGAATATTACTGTTCTGGCAAGTTTGAAAAGCAGACAGAAAGGCTGAAACAAGGCACAGCATGTTACGTGGGTAAGGACATATCCATGTACTGCCTATGAACTTCTGCACTTTGCTTCTGAGCCCCTGAGCATCCTTTCCAGGTCCCACCCTGATTCTCCTAAAAAATCAGTCATTTGGGCTGTCTCATTTGCATAAGCAAGAAAGGTATACCCTTAAATTCTGCACGACCTTTGCCTCATCACAGAAGGACTATGGGAAATTCACAATTTACCTCCTAGATTCTTCTGTAAAAGTCAAGCCACTTTCAGTAATATTGAAAAGGTAATTTTGTCTTAAATGATAGGTATACTTTACCCAGAATGTAAGAAGTAACTTCCTGAGGATGTGCATAGACTCTTACATTTTTAATGATTAAAGTTACTGTTTAAAAAACCACTGATGTATGAAAAGAAATAAGAACTGTCAAATTTCAGGGTTTCATATATTTGGTTCAAAATATGTTCTTGTAGTTAAAGTAAGTTACACCATTCTTTGTCTTTCTCTCACTCTCGTTCTCATTTTCAAGACAGTTTTTATCTTCCAGGGTAAAACATATCTAACAAGTTTTGAGCCTAGAGAGAATTGAAACATGCTAGTCATAAACCCTTCAAAATGAGATTTATAATGAAAACTCCCACTTACACACATTGTACTGCAAAATCCAAGCATAAGATCAATCAATACAGTGTTTCATGTTTGAAATCCATCCATTTTTTAATATTGCAGTTAGGGGAATGCAGGGATAAGCCTCCAGGATTACAGGTGACCAGAGGGCAATTTATGAGTTTACTTTAAAGAGCAGTGAATGGGTTTTGCATAGGATATCGGAGTATAGAGCTCTTCCCTAGCCTGCACAGAGCACATACCCGCTGTGCAGCTGCTACAGCAGCCACAGGTCATGTTTACTGGATATTTTGGATGGCAAAACAGCACAAACTCTGCAAGCCGGAAGATTCAGACCTGTTGGTTTTCTCCCTTTACATGTGAGATACCTTCATGAAGTCATCTCACTCCATGTGCCTTCCCCAGTGACTCTACTGTTGGCAAAGCCTTTCTCCCTGTTCAGACCTATATAGTCAGGCGCATGCAGCACATGGGGTGGCCGAATGTGAGAGGAGCTGCGCTCAGCAGTGTGTGCCCTGAACGGCAGCCTCCTGCCCCAGCAGCACCCTGCCCCAGCAGCACCCTGCCCCTGCCACCTCCTGCCCCAGCAGCCTCCTGCCCCCGCAGCACCCTGCCCCAGCAGCCTCCTGTCCCAGCAGCCTCCTGCCCCAGCAGCACCCTGCCCCGCAGCACCCTGCCCCTGCCACCTCCTGCCCCAGCAGCACCCTGCCCCAGCAGCACCCTGCCCCGCAGCACC